>JAZHYW010016688.1:0-29223 GCA_037355805.1 Ixodes ricinus
GAAGTCAAATACACGTAATGTTCAAAAAGAGACAGATAATTAATGTTATTTCCCAAATAATCCTTACAAGAACGCCTTCATGCAAAAAAGATGTGTAAAGATGCGTATAGAAAAGTCATAATTATTTATATATAAACAGATGACATACAAGATTCTTAAAATCTTAGTGATATAATCATTTCATAAACACCATGAGCAAGAAGATTCGCAATACTGCCTCAGGAAGCTAATGTTATATCAGCTTTACCTGCACTTGTTTGGGCCCTCACTTTACGACCTGAAATGCTTGAATAGTCATGCCCTCTAATAACATTTTCTCTGAAACTTTATATATCATCGCGAGACTGCTATAAATGCTAACGTTTCAACTACAATTAGGACATCTATTGTTGCTAGTGTTGCGGGCGTAAAATTTACCAAGCTTGATACTATGGTGTGCACGTGACGTCAATACCTGAAACGGTGGTATTGGATTTCTGCTACTGAAAATCAATTCGGTGGTGCAAAATGCACGCTGCAAGGAAGTTCAAGCTCAGTGAAAGCAATTATTTGAAAGGCACGTATAATTGTTCTTAGGTCATCGTCGTGAGGAACGGCGCGAGCATCTGGCACGACAAAACGTGCTTTTGGCAAAACCTTCTTCTGGTAAAGTAGTTTTTTCGGACCATTTTTTTGGTCGCAAAGATGTGGGGAAAGGAACCTTTCCAGCCCCTAGAATGTGTTTAAAGCTAATACCATCTCCCCCCTCCCCACACACACACACACACACTTTTTTTTACCTTGAAGCAGTTGAGGCTAGTTTTACACAGTATGTGCCCGTCACAAAACAAATGATGACACTAAACAAGATGCTTCTGTATCTAAAGTGACGACAGGGCAAACAAGCGGCTTTCTGGTTGTCTGCTTGCCGCCGTCGCGCATAGATGGCAGGCAACCTCTCCAGTCTTTCCCCTCCTGGCTTGCCGACTTGCGGCCAGCCATTTCTTCATTCCCACCATAGTACAGCGTCAGCGTAGTCTTCCTTCTTCGCCAGAGTGGATAGGCTGAAGAATTCCTGAGGGTACGCCCTCCGTTTGTCTGTGCTAATTCGACAATTTGGGCATCGCGGTAAAGTAACCCTTCATTGCTGCCAGTATTTTTGCCCCGTGGGGCTACAAGGGTCATAAAACGATATCGGTTTTGAATATCATGACCTTTCCAGGCAGTACTGGTCCCTAGTCTGGCCCGAAACCGCCTCGCGCAGGCCGCCACTGGTTAGAAGCTTCTTTAGCGTGTGGCGAAATTATGGTCGTGGTGTATTTTCAGCAGATGCCGGGCGCAGATTGATGACGTGGTGTGGGATCGAAACCACCCTCCTGACAGTCGAGCGTTGGTCGGCGCGGCTCATAAGATTGGACAGGAGGCTGCATGGCCTCCGGCCCTGGCTCGTAACCAATCAATGCTTCGGCGGACACTTGGGTAGTGGATCGTGTCCAGCCCGCAGAATTGATGAGAATGATTGAACTCTAACAATGCCTGGAGCTCATTTTACTGGTTTCCCCTTTGGCTGGCCTTGGGGGTGGCATGATTAACGTTGGCGGCACTAAGATAGGCACCAGGCCACGTGGCGCATCTGGCCTCCAGTTGAGGGGATCAACACTTGAGCTCATATTTTTCTAATTTTTGGTCACTGCCGTTGCCTGAAAGGCGCTTTCGCTCAATCAATTATTAACACGTTAGGGAGTGATCCTGAGTAGTATTTAGTGATGTATAGTCTTTTTATAGCTCCAGCAAGATACAGAGGGGTCGAAACTTGGGCGTACTTGAGCATTATTGGTGTAGAGGTAGCAGCGACTGCAACGTTCGGATGTCACACCTCTATGGTGCTGATACTTTATTTTCAATTATTTTTAACAGACATGGAACAATACGCGTTATAGTAATAAGTCGCATTTAGTCATTTTAATGCTTCTACTCATGGGAACATCTGGATGCAGTTCAGCAACAACGAAAAAGTGTTTGGTGCATATCAAACCAGTGCAAAATTGGTCTTGCAACTTATATTTTTTGCATTTTCAATTAATACTGTTAAAAATAGCCTATAGCGATGATGGCTGCGAAAACGATGTTAGTTTCCCCTCCGCGCAATAGCAGGTGCAGAAAAATGGAAAAAGGCAATAACTGTCGATCACTATAATTATTTGGTTGACGGTCACGTGATCTGACGTAATTATATAATGATATGCATTATAGTCATGCCCTAGGGCAGTGGTTCTCAACCGTTGCTGTTTCGCGAACCCCTTGTAGGTCGGCAGATGATGGGATTATTGTTAAATGGTAGGTCGGGGAAGGTAAAGATATGGGATAAATATCATAATGACTTAACAGATGGATTATAACTGGGAACAATGAAGGCAGACACTCTATTTATTTTACGAAAATATGTCCGAAAATTGAAACTTACTGCAATTAAAAAAAAAACGAAATTTTATTAGCGGAAACCCCATTTGATAGAGGCAGAGCATCGGTATTATAGATACTGACTAGGATTTAAAAGGGTCCGCGGACCCCTACATTTAAGATGTACTGCGCTAGAGTTTGGAGAAGCAAAAGCATACAGGCCAGATATTGTTAGGTTCAGCAGTATCATCATTTAATTGACATGAGCCTTTACCGTAACGTTTGGCGATGCTGACTGGCATGAACCCGAGCGCTCTAGACTCGGTTATGAAAATCGCCCGCGTCGCGGTGTCACGTGACTCTCGGTGCAAAATCGTGATTGTCATGTTACGCCAAATGCTGTCAACAAGGTTAATACACCCAGTGACTTCCTCAAATTAAATCGAGTTAACGCAGTGATCACGTGACGTCACGGGGTCACGTGACGTCTTACTTGACAACATGTTTCGACATCATTGCGTCGTATTGTCGGCCTGTTTAATCACTGTTAATACAGAAGCGCCACAAAAGCCCACATTTTCACCATACACATTGCAATTTTACATATGACGATTTCATTAATAGATAGAAATATGGCATGTAATTTTTATTACTCATGTGTTCATTTTGTGATACGAACAAAAAATAAAAAGAACCAACAACGAGATTCAAGGTGTTCGCCTTCACAGCTGTGAGGTCAAGGTTCTTGCCTACGCGGATGACCTGGTGCTGGTGTGTACTAACAAGCGAAGCATAGAAAACGCAATGCTCTGTGTTTCAAAGTTTTGTGCCGTGTCAGGAGCAGCGGTAAACAATGACAAAAGTAGCGGTTCGTGGTGTGGAGAGTGGGGATCGACTCCATCTAAATACGTAGACATCCAATGGTCCACCGCAAAACCACAACTCTTGGGAGTGCCATTGAGCGCAATGGATAATCCCAAGCCTATGTGGGACGCTGTAAGAGAAAAACGTTAAAGCCGCGGCTAATATGTGGAGCTTACGTTATCTTTCTACTTTTGGTAGAGTCGCTGTATGCAACATTTTTCTTTTGTCAAAATTAACGTATCTTCTGCAGGTTATGCATTGCTCAAGGCTAACAGTTAATGTATTTACCAGAATAATGGCGACGTTCATCTGGAGGTCACCATACGAGCCAATGAGAAGATCCAATTTGTTCCGACGAATGCACGACGGAGGACTTGGCCTAGGCCATATATTCGTAAGACAGCTGATCGCCAGGTGGAAATTTTTCACGCAGGAGCAGCACCCCTTTTTAGAGTTGTGCAAACAATTCTTTTGAAGAAATATATGGTACCTCTAGGTGATGCAACAACCACAAGCGATATAACAAAATTACGAGGATTCTATAAAGAAGTCGCGGACACATTAGAATTTCTAAGAGCAAGATTCGACAATGCCTTTTTGGCTTCGTGCACTAAAAAGAAACTAGTTACTCAATTACTGATTTCACTGTTCCCAGATCCAGTGTTTCGCGTGCACCCTTACGCCCCTCCTCTGAACTGCATAACTGATGTTTTAAAACGAGTTAAGACAATGCCGATACCACCGAAGTGTAAAACTTTCTTTTATAGATTTCATTCTCGTACCACACCAGTTAAAGAGTGGCTCGACTCTCGAGGCATTGATACATATGGAAGCACTAATTGTAGACTTTGCCACGTAACCGAAACGTTCACCCATGCCTTCATTCTTTGTGTTGACGCTGTGTTCTTTTGGGATGTCTTCAAGAGAACACTCAGAAAGGATTTTGAAGTGGAAGAGGCAAACTTTAGGTATTTGCATTTCGCTGACCACCTCGACACTGTTCAAGATATATTAGTAGTACTAGGTCTTTACAGTCTGTGGAAAACGCGCAAAGTAGACACAGAAGCAGGTGTTGCGAAGCCATCCTGGGTTAATTTCAAAAATATTGCAATTCAGGTAGGCCAAGGCATATTGGCCACCTGTAATGAAAGTGATGAATGGAAATTAATAGTAAAGAACCTTAGTCGTTCGCCTGATATTATATAGGCTATGATGTCATGCGTTGAAGAGGTCAAGCCAAATGAAAGTTTAAGTGATACCTCCCTGTAAAGTATTTTGCGATGAGTGCTCACTTTTGTGAACTTTGTTAAATGTTCCTTGTATTCAACTTCGCTACATCACCCACCATAATTCATTGCTTGTATATAATTTAACGCAAATGATCATCGTGTAAAAATCACTAAATGTAAATAAATGTTTCGAAAAAAAAAAAAAACTGCCTTCATAGCTCTGTGGTTAGCGCGTCAATTTCGTGAGCTCGTAGGGAAGTGGTTAAGGAGAGCTCAAATCTTGTTGACCCTGACACCTTTTTTTTTCACATTTAAAGTTTTTTTTTATAATGTAAGTTTTTTTTTTAATTTTACAGTTTTTTCTTCATATTTTATGTTTTTTTTTCATATTTTATGTTTTTTTATATTTTAAGGTACTTTATATTTTAGGTATTTTTAAACATTTAAGTTTTATATTTTAGGTTTTCTTTTTCATATTTTAGGTTGTCTTTTTTATACAAACGTTGGGATGTGCATTTCGAGCATTTATCACTTGTTTTTATAGCTGCTTTATGACTGCGGGTTATCTGTAGTGTCAATAGAGTGACCAACAGCCTTCTGAATCAAGGCTCTGGATCATTTTTAGTTTAAAAATGTTGCATGAATTAAAAATTCGTGTTCTAATGTTAATCACATATATCCTATAAAACGAGCCCTTTAAATATTGGGTGACAGTTTTAATAAGTGCACAGCAGTAAAGTTACAGGTTTTCCTTTTTTTCCTTTTCGTGGTCGTACCGTACACCGCTCAACGATCGGGTTCGCGGGCGTACGACCGTGATCGTCTGCTATCTTTACCGTAAGAGAGCAACATGAGCGCCGTATCTACCTCCGTCCCTCCGCCTCCTCCTCGCAAGCGAGTTTCAGCGGAAGATTATATCTTTCTACTTTGGGAGGTGCTAGGCGCTAATCCTACTTTACTCCAGCCCTTTGGAATGACGTCCTTAAAGGCTTAAACGCGGCGTCGAAAAAGAACTTCTCGTTGCGAGGAGCTTAGGAACGGATTGACCTCCCTCGTAACTTTGTACGAACAAAATGACCGCCTCAACTTGAGAAAGTAAGTATATTATTGTTATTTTTGTATTTTATTCGCGATTTAATATTACTAGTTTGATATGTCCATAACTTTCTTAATACTGGACCCCGCAGTGGGCCTCGAAGGAAGACACAGGATCGCTGGCAGACGACTTCGAATGTTGATGATAAGCGCGCGCCTATGTAGCACACCATGTCGGCCGATACTGGGATTACGTCGGCCAGTACCGGGAGCTGTACGGCGGATCCCGGCCAGGGACGCCGGTAAGAAACCGACCCCGGCCGATATCGGGGACTCGTTGTCTAAACTGGCCAGTACCAGCCGGAAAGTTCCCGATACCGGCCGACATCGTTTTCTTGCTGTAGTCACCGGCCAGTCTAGCCATGGAGTTTCCGGTGACTGGCCGATATCGTTTTCTTGCTGTAGTCACTGGCCAGTCTAGCCATGGAGTTTCCGGTGACTGGCCGACATCGTTTTCTTGCTGTAGTCACCGGCCAGTCTAGCCGTGGAGTTTCCGCTGACTGGCCGACATCGTTTTCTTTCTGTAATCACCGGCCAGTTCAGCCACGGAGTTCCCGGTGACTGGCCGACATCGTTTTCTCGCTGCTTTCACAGGCCATTCGAGCCGTGCAAGTTTTGATATGTAACCGACATAGCTTTTTCGCTGATATAGAAACTATATGATGGTTATAAATGACCGTTAGGTTGGACATGTCTTCAATATGCTAAAAGGTGACACCTAATATTATATTTATCCTAATATTAACGCCGCGTCATCCTTAAACCAGTTAACAAAGGCTTATTTCAGTTTTGTTAAATAGGACGGGATCAAACATGGCTGTGGAATGAAAATTTAATTTGGTTTACATCTATTAATTTTTTAGAGCGCATCTCTTAGGCGCCCGTTTCCGGCTTGAGCGGCATCGCCGTCGCAGTCGCCGTCGGCGTAACCGCGCGTTGCATTATGGGAAACGTCCCATAATGCAACGCGCGGGGCTCACTCGCGACCCGCACATTGCATTATGGGACGTTTCCCATAATGACGGCATGTGTGACGTCACGAGGGTCCCGCGCGTTGCATTATGGGAAGCGTCCCATGACGCAACGCGCGGTCGGCGACGGCGACGCGAACGTCGCCGTCGGCGTATCTGCGCGTTGCGTTATGGGAAACGTCCCATAATGCAACGCGCCGTCTCATTTGTGACCCGCGCATTGCATTATGGGAAGCGTCTCATGATGCAACGCGCGGGTCGGCGACGCCAGCGTCGCCGTCGGCGTAACCGCGCGTTGCGTTATGGGTACGCCCTATAATGCAATGTGCCGTCTCATTCGTGACCCGCGCATTGCATTATAGGACGTTTCCTATAATGACGTCAAACGTGACGTCACGTGTGACGTCACAAGGGTCCCGCACGTTGCATTATGGGAGAAGTCCAATGATGCAACGCGCGGGTCACTCGTGACCTGCGCGTTGCATCGTGATGGCGAAACTTGCTTTCGATGAGTTGGGCATTTTTACTGCGGCACTGCGCTTCCGTAAAAATTTCCACGTGTTCTCAACGGCAAGTCTCACGGCTTACACAGGGCTTTAAAGAGCTTCTTCGACGAATGACTACCAACGAGTAGAAAACGTGTCTTGAGCATGCTGCCACCAGCCTCCGCAACGCTCCAGAAACGCGATTTTTCAACATGCAAGATGGCCGACCGGTGGCTTCACTCTCGCGCTGCAGCTGCAGCGACCAAGCGGGGATGCGCGATCCAGCCCTGTGCCCAGGCAGATGATGAGCGCTCCGCGCTATACAGGTTGCAAGAAGGGCTCCTGTGCGCCGCAATTTTGGGTGATGCTGGCGCCGCCTAACGTTTCCTCCATGCTGGGGTGCGCCAGGGCGCGTCACTGGGGTGCGCGATGACAAGATGGCGGCGTCTGCTGTGTCGCCGACGGCCAGGATTAGCGACACACTTACTGTTTCGAACGCAGGAGGAGGTATCCACACAGATTCGTACCATCAAATATTGTAGGACGGGTCATGTTTAAGGGTTGGAGCTGACTTTTAACGATCGCAGCCTCTGTTCCAGCACGTCATGGAAGCCAGAGCTGCCGCGAGCGCAGCCATCGTTGATGCAATGGCCATGCGGCTTCTGGCGCTGGTTTACGTATTTTATTTAATTGTTTGTGCTTTTTTGCAGTCGAAGAGAACACCTGCATGTTTTATAAATATATATATTTTTAATTTTTTCTTGCGCTCAGTGGTGTATGCTTCGGCAAGAGACGCTTGCCCACATCACTGATCTCTATTGTAGTAGGCTGGATCGCGGACCGCGGCCTCGGCAGCTGGGGCCAAGTGTCGCCACCGGCGGCCATTGATTGACACCAGCCAATGCATGGGACTCTATGGGAAGAACGAGAAAAAGTGCCGTTTCCCCCGTTTCTAAGCTGTTGTCTGCACTGAAACTTTTTCAGGTGCTTTTTGATAAGCCCGTCAAATAGCTTGCGTCCAAACATTAAAACTGACAGCCCTCACAGTTCTTATAAATAAATATCTTGTGGTCGAGAGTTACTCCGCTGCAGTGCAGCTCAATGAGGCGAGAGTTACCTAGAGTTACCGCGGAGTCGATGGCGGTCTCGTTGAGTTGGGTTTAGCAGACGACAAGCTCAGAAGGCTTTGCTACGCAAAATTCACTCACTCCGGGAAAGCCGCTGTCGAGAGGGAAATCCTTTGTCATTTATCAACTTCTGGGCTTCCCCGAGGACGGTCTCATTGACGGGAAATTCCTTTGTTTACCCCACAACGAGAGCAAGCTTGCCAGCTCAGCCGTGGGTGCTCCGGTACGTTTGATTTTTTTAATCTGCGTTCGAACGTTTGACAAATACCGACTCGATCTCCAAACGCCCGACGTAAGAGTCGCAGCACACCATAAAATACTCGCCTCCGAGCACAGCGTACATGCTTCAATATTCTTACTTTTGTGTGTTTCTCCCATACACTTGGGTGCATTGCCTGGTGTCAAGCAATGGCCGCCGGTGGCGACACTGACGGGCTCCCGATCCGCGATCCAGCCTACTACAATAGAGATCAGTGGCCCACATTGTTCGATCAGCAGCGAACGTCCTGGCTGGAGAGTAGGCCCGCCTGACCGCGGTGCGCGGTTTGAGGTTAAGACGGGATCCCACTTGCAAGGTGTAGTACTTCGTCTCAGCTTAAGTCCAGACGCAGCCGATGCTATACTTCGTTTCCAGCAGGTCCAGACGCAGCCGATGCTACAAGCGCGAGCTCCGGGCTTCCAGCGTCCCTGCCAAGCATGCGCGCTCGTGCAGTACAGGCACTGTTCAGGGCCACACGCTCGTGCTTGTAGCATCGGCTGCGTCTGGACCCAAGGTGAAACGAAGTATAGAAGCGCGAGCTCCTGGCTTTCAGCGTCCCTGCCAAGCACGCGCGCTCGTGCAGTGCAAGCACTGTTCAGGGCTACATGCTCGCGCTTGTAGCATCGGCTGCGTCTGGACTTAAGCTGAAACGAAGTCTAGTGGTCGTTGAGCGGTCGGCCTCAGTAAGCGATCCACCCAGTGGCACGCGCTGCCACCGCTTTCATAGCGTCTGCCCTCGCTTTTTAACGGTTTCGGTTCCCATTGCTATCTTGCTGGAAAGCTTTAAGTTCTGATCGGAAATTCATGCTTTGACAAAAATGTTGATTGTTACTCCTTGATTAACGGTGACCCCGACGTTGAGACGGTATTTATCTTTCCTTACAGTTATAAAAACCCGATGAAGACAACTACAAGTACTTTTGTACGAGCCGTAGGATGCAATAGACCGTTTGCGAAAATCCCGCAAGCCCGCGCGCGCCGCGCGACAAATAATGGGAGTCCTCGGTACGCACCTCCTCCCGCTACCACGTGGCATACTCGAGCAGGCACAGGTTACCACGGCAACAGAGCAGCCGAGTTGGGCGAGCGACGAGCCGACGGCTGCCCCTGTCTAGAGCACTATATAGCTCCTTCGGAGCAGAGTAGCGCAATCTAGAACGCCGTCTCTCGGCGACTAGCGGCGAACACCCGGAGGTTCCAACTCCGGTCAGAAATGCATGGGGAACGTGAGAAAATCGTTGTTTCTTCAATATTGTGGAGGTATACGGAGCGACAATAGTTTTTGACATAATAAAGGAACATTTTTGAATAATTTGCGCTGAGTTGTGTGCCATGTAAGGACGTAATTTCTTTTTAAAAATTGCATGAGCGGCATCATGCAGCAGACGACGCGGCGACGTCACAGCGTTCACGTGACCCGCTCCGGCCAACCCAAAAGCCCATCTCCGCTGCGTGCGAAAATCGTCTGCTTCAAACGCCATTGCCTTGGAAATTGCCTTCTCAAAATTTGCACACGCATCCGATATTATTAAAACTTTGATAAAGTGTTTAGTGCTTTACTAACTTCACGACAGACTAGTTTTGAAAAGTGTGAACTCGCCGTTTATTTTTTAATCAGCCGTGTTGCGTCGATCTTCATGTATTCTCCCACAGCGCGGGCCGCCTCCTGGAACCCTGAGTACCACGTGACTCGCGTCGAGCTGCTCTGTCGGCCATGTTGTCGGCAAAACACGCGGATCAAAGCATTGCGCTACTCTGCTCCGTAGGAGCTATATAGTGCTCTACCTGTCTCATCCCTCTCTTTTGTACCGGCTCTGTCGTCTGCTGCACCAACGCTTTGTCGAACCTGGTCGAAACCTGCGACGGTTGCGGTGCAAACTAAATGGATTCGGTGACACTTCAATACGTGAAGGTAAGTTACGACGAATAACGTATTGAAATGAGTTCACCTGTCGCGATGCCTTTACGCTGCCACAGATACGGTACGCCGGCAACGACGTACGACTCGGCGGGATGGCTGCAACGGCTGCTGGCGGTAGCTGCCGGGACGAGCGCGCAGTCGCGGAGGCGCAACGAGAAAGCGCATGCACGTGATCTGTACCGAGGGTTCCCGAAATTCCCTGCCGTCGCGGCGCTGTACGTTTTGCAAAGGGTCTATTAAGCAATACCAAACACGTATGCCGTAAAGCGACCGTCATCTCCGAAGGCGAGTTCCATCTGCGGAATATTTGGCGTATTGTCTTCTCGCAAACGACATACCTAGCTCTTCATCCGAATAGGCGCGCACAACGTCTTCGACGTAACGCCATATCTTGGGCCTCTTCACTGGCAAGGCGAATGAGTCGGCAAAGACTTCGCCGAGAACGGCTGCCTCGTCGTCACTCGAGCTGGAGCTAAGCTGGTATCTTCGTCGCTGCCGCTGATTTCGCTGCTGCTGCGTTTTATTAGACCTCCTGAAATTAACTGCAACGATGTCATCTCTGCAGTATGCTCAGGCCAGTCGGTCATGACAAGAGGAACGAAAGCAAGCACAGCAAGAGAGCCCACCCAGCAATCGAAACAAAAAAGCAGCGAAACTCCTTCATTCCCCCGCGGCAGCGTTGATAACGAAACTGAAATGTTGCGAGTGACTACAGATCGTACTCTCCCGAAGAAGGCTGCGCGGAGAACTACTCCGGGTCAGCGCGGTCTGTTCGAGGAAGACACAGTTTGGGCGGCACATTCGTTTCTTACATCGTTCTGCATGATCATAATCGAAACATCACGTGCACCCTATTTTCAACCAGAAAGGGTCACTACAGTTAACTCTTACGCGCTTATTAAAACCATACACTGTAAACGAGAAGTAGCCCGGATGGGAGTTTTAAAGAATCAGATGCCGATTAAACTCCCAAGCCTAAAGCATTCACTCCCGCACATGGGAGTATAGAAACTAGAAACCACCACTTTACTCTGGTTGCTAAGGGACGGGGTATAAAAGCGACATCACCTGATTTGACTCCCATTTTAAACTGGAGTTCTTGTGCCTCAACACGCCGCAAGACGAAATGGGAGTTGAAAATACTCCCATCCGTCCACCCGACTGCGGGAGATCGGCCGCCATTGACGCAGCCGACGTTTCCCCCGTCCCGCCCAGTCCCGGCTCTGGCACCAACGGGTTTCCCGTCGTGGGAGGGGACGTTATAATGGGTCCAAAGCGTTTTGGGGATGGTTTTTGTCCGAAATTCCGACGCCGGCGAACACCAAATATTACATCAGTGAAAAACCAATCACAAAATACGAACTTTTCGCTCAATCTGCGAATACCTAAAGGTTGGGGGTACTATGGGGAAGCAGAAGACAATACAGTTCTTTTCGGGCAGACGCAAGTGTAGTGCAACCATTGTATGTTGTTTTAAGGCCCTTTCACACGATGCATTTTTCTGGCGCATCTTGACTCGCGAAACGAGTTTCGTGAAATGGATTCGACGTCTGAACAGGGCCGAAAAACGCTCGTCTGCATCTCCCTGGGTTTTCACGAACAACACAGCCAACGACCTCTCGAAAAAGCTGTCACGTAATCTCAAAAGGATAAGCGAGCCGTTGGCGGGGCCCAGTGGCGGATTAAGGGGTGTGTGTGTGTGCGTGGGGGGGGGGGGGGGGTCTGTCCGGATGTTCTGATCCCCTCTTGATGTGTGCATGCGTAAAAATTTAGGGCTGGGAAAAAAAAAAGGGGGGGGGGGGTCGGTGAGGGGTGTTCTAAAAAAACATCTGATACGCTGACCGCCCCCCCCCCTTCCCCCTCTCTGGAAATACCTGCGTCCGTAGCTGGCGGGGCCAGATTTCTGCCCGATTCCGAGCCACAGCAGGAAAAAAGTAAATAAACATGGTGCGATCCACGGATGGATACGTAGGATGTGTTTTCTTGGTTTACTCGAGTTCGGGTGCGTACAGGTCGGTGGCGCGTGGCAGCTTTCTCAATTTTTGTGCACTCGTAGTGACGAGCGCGAACACTGCATGACGCCGCCAAGAATGCTCTATTCGCGTTGTCGACGAGCGCGGAGAGCGCTGCCCGACGGCGGTGACTACCCAGAAGCCCACGCGCGAGCGCCCCATTCGGGAATTCGGGGCAGCTGGGGCCAGTGTGGTGCTCGAGGCGCTCATTTCTGCGATCTGAACCTGCCGTTCTTGCCGTGTGTCGTCTGCTGTCCACGTTTTCCCGTGCTGGTGTGCATATTTAACGTTCGTGCGCTCGACTGGGCGATTGTGCGCGTGGACGGGGACTGCTCCGAGGATGTGCTACCGCCGTTAGGCCTATCTCTAACGAGCTCGGGCCCATAGGCCTAACAGCCGGTGGTGGTTGGTGAGGTGCCGGCAAAAGCGGGAAGCTTCGTGACGCGCCAAAGGTAGAGTTCATTAGAATTAAGTATGACCTAATGTGTGTGCTATATTTTATTATGTGCTAGTCGTTCGCATTGGCCGCCGTTCCGATCGAAACAAGCGTCATCGAATGTACGAGAACGGTGGACCCAGTGAAACATTTGAACCATTTGCCGGCCAGAAATTTTCATCTGGAGTATCTCGGCTAGGTAAACGATAGTAGCGGTACGCGATGAAAGTGGGACTGAATTTTGCATTGTTCGTAAAGGTTCTGTGAAGTGCGCTACAATTTCAAACGCGTACATTGCGTAATTAGGCTTCGTCCGCTCTCTTCGGTGTCAGTTTCTTGAATCGGCGTGGTGAAAGCCTACTATGATGATAACAGACTGGCCTTCTGTCAGAATGAGGTCGCTATGGAATATCGATTTCATCAAAGCATTCCGGCGGAATCACCAGAGTCGCCTGGCACGACTCCGGCAAATCTGCCAAGCAGCTAGCTTCGACAAACGCGATAGTATGATTTGTGTTTTGTCACATTTGTGCGAGATTTTGGAGAAAATAAATGCTGGTCTGCACTCGTTATCCCCCAACATTTGTTTGTTTTCGAACTGCTAACCACTGCCCCGAATCGTTGTTTTGAAGCGTGTCCAAACCACGAGAACGAAAAGGTACAAACTGGGAAGCCGACATACGGTACGTGTAAAGACGACGCGGTTGCCACGAAGACGCGCATGCGCAAAATGGCAGCTCGTCTGGCTCGTCGGAGCGCGCTAGCCGCGGTGGTAAAGCAGACAGTGGCGTAGCCAGTGCGTCTTCAAGGGTCGAAACACCCCCGAAATTTCATAATTTTTATCTTTCCCTTTTCCACTGCCAGTTTTTTTTTTCTTGTTTTGTGTGTGTTTCTTTTTTTGTTCGACAACCCACTACGGCGAGGAGCCGGACCCACAACGTTCCAAAGCAAAACGAAGAAGGCAACACTGCCCGTGGACTGCGTGAGCGTGAGAAATGCAAGTCCGGCTCCGGCTTTCCGAAGAGCTCTCGCCGAACTCGACAGTGTTTTTAGCAACCGAAGCCTTTCTTCGGGCCCGCAGGTGCGAATGACTCCGCTCCTGAGGTCACATAAGCCGCGAAATCCTGACCTCGAAGGACGCTGGCCTCGCCTCGGAAAAGGCAGGCGGCTTGACTAAAGTTCCCCTACTCTTTGAGTCTCAAGGACTCCACGCCACTACCAGGGCAGCGAAACAAAATTTCAAAATAGCAATTCTCTGACTTTGCAAACCCTACAAACCGGACGACAAAATGACAAACAGCTTAGCTTTTTTTTTTTTTCGTCCCGTCTTTTTTTTGTTTTTGGGGTCACTCGCCTGTACTCCTTTAATTTCAATAATACGCCAACCAAAATGTAAAAAAAAAAAAAAATGAATCGGGAGAGAAAGGCGGCAGCTTATGCACCCTGGAAGCCACTTTGGAATGCCCAGAATTCTTTGGTTTCAAAGCGTACCTAGTTTACTTCTTTAATCGCTGCAGTGAGTGATGTTTATAATCTTGCGTTCAACACCTGAGTCGTGAAAGTTCCTTTACGTATATAGACTCTCAAAAATCAGTTCAATAGCCAAAGCTGTCGCTTAACGCTTTTTTCAAGAATAATTATTGACCTACAACTTCAAGCGTGCCATCAACGTCTCCAACAGAGTCGGCACATTCACGTCAGGCAGCATCGTCCGCTCTATGCGAGAGCGATGTCATGGCCATGCGACGTCGGTTTCAATGTCGCAATCCTCGGTTTTGGGCAAATCACCATGTCTGTGCGGAGCATTCGTTTCATTAAACAAACTGTCTGAGGAAGTTCTGGTTTGGACACAGATGTGAAGGGACCGCACCGCTTAGCGCGTCTCGGTGGTAGAGACAACTTGCCTTGGTCCCCAGGTCTTGTACTCTAATGCAAACCGCCTGCTGCAAATCCTGGCCACCATGCCCGTTAGCACCGCTGAGGCGGAACGTTCGTTCTCGAGACTCCGAAGACGGAATCAATACCTGAGACGTGCCTGAGAGCTTCAACGTCCCAGGACGCTTGCTACGCCGTTCTAAGCTCAGACCAGAAGCTCCGCCTTCAGCGCGAGCTCGCTGGCTGCCACTGGGCTTTGTTTGCGCGCGCCTTCGCGTTCAGGCTTGTGTCAGCAAGGGCAGAAAGCTCGTGCTGAAGACGGAGCTGTTAGTCTCAGCCAAGGGTGAACGGAGTATAGGGGTTGCGCTTCTGAACATTCACGGGAACGTCCAAGACAGCCCCGAAAGGGTCCTCTCGCTTCTTTCTATCGACCGACGGCGGTTTCCACTAAATGTTTAGACCCCACAAAACGATAGAAACGGCTACTTCTCTCTGCCACTTTGTCGTAAAACGACAACGAAGAACGGAAAGAACCCGAAACATGACCATAGCACGATCATTTCTGAAGAGTGTGCGCAGGAACAATGAGCGTCACGCTCATAGTTCCTGCTCATTGCTCGTTGCCCCGGTGCGCATAGCAGTTTTAATGTTTAATCGTATTCTAAACTTCGCTATTCTTTGGCACTCTGTCGTGGTTTTCAGTCATTGGATATCCGAGTGTTCCGCAGAGAAGTGAACGCACCGGAATAGTTTGCGAGCCTGTCTGGACTTTTTTTTTTTTGTTTTGTTCAAAGCTCATTATTATTTTTTGTGATTGCGTCTTTTCGTTGTTCCACATTAAAGTTCCCCTCTTTAAAGATCGGAAGAACGAGATAAAAAAAGGTTGAATTTTTGTCTCCTGAGAAACAGAAAAAATAGTAACTAAAAGTGGGTTTGTGCAATTTCTCTTCTTCTTTCCTGAATAATTTTCATTTTATTTTTGAATGGTTTGAGCAAAGGAAAACATTTTATGAAAACATTTCCTGGCTACGGCACTGGCAGACTGCTTTCGAACTGTTCGCTTACCGGATCGCCGTGCAATGCTCAAGAAGGACAACGAGCTGGCGTGTTATCTGCGATGGGTGGAAAACGCATCAATCTCGCCGTGCCCTTTTATTTCGATATGGCGTAAAATGTTTGTTAAATATCAACAGGCAAAGTAACAAAATTTAGGCACACAAACAACTTAAATCATACTGTGAATTAAAGTCGCCCATCTTTATATTTAATCACGTGCAAAAATAATTATGTTCAAAATTACGGCATCATTTGCAACAAAAAAAAATAAAGAGCGATTTTGTACCAAAACGAGACAGAATTATCTCCAATGTACCTTTCAAATTAAGGTTCCTGATGATTCTAGTGGTTTTTTAAGTAATATTTGTATCCGATAAAGCGATTTTCTCTTTTCGATTTTTAAAACGAAACGGAAACAGGGCGCATAGGGCAGGTGGCGCTAGTTACCACTGAAACCTCCCCGTTCATTTCTTGTCACGGGCGTCCATAGCTTTGCGCTCGTCGAAGCCGTTGGTTGTTGCTCTGACGTTCGCGCTCATTTTTTACTTTTAACAACCTCAATTGCGAATGTTTCTTACTGTTCTTACTAGTACTTTGTTCAGGAGTGTCAAACGGTATCTGGGAGACGCCGCGTCTAGTCAGTGACCGTTCGCTGGCAGCAGGAGGGCTACGGAAAGTGGAAACGTTCGGTAAGCAGAACTGTTTTCTTTGTTCAGAACGAAGTGTTCCACTGTTGCCGTGGGCTTGCTGAGTTATGCTTTAACCTATCGCCCCTTTCCCTGGCAAATAGCGAGCGCTTGTTTCGCACTCGGGCTCGTCTTCGTGTTTGAGCGACGGCACCGCCTTGTATCGCATCGCCTACTCTCGATGCTCGTAACGGCGCTTGTAACAGCACCGCATTCCTGAGATATCCACGTAACTGTCTACTGCGAAGTGGCACTGGCACAATCACTTTCGTGACTGCCACAACATCGCCAACACATATATTGAAACTGAAATGTTGCGAGTGACTTCAGATTAAACTCCTCCGAAAAAGACAGCGCAGAGAACTTATGCGGCTCGCTCGACGCGCTTCGCCAATTTCCCGCGGATCGGTTGGAGCGTTTTCAGAGGCCCTCTACTGCTCCGGGCGCGCACTTCAGAACATGCATCGAAGTGGCAGCGCGAGCTCCCGCTACGAATAGCGTGGTCTGAAAGCGCGGCCGCTCGGCGAGCGCTGTACGGGCTCCAGATTTACGAGCGGCACAAGAATCCGCCCGGCGAGCGCGTGCTATTTGCCAAGAGAAGGGGCTACTATACTTCGTTTCAACTTGGGTCCAGACGCAGCCGATGCTACGAGCGCGAGCGTGTGGCCCTGAGTAGTGCTTGCATTGCACGAGCGCGCGTGCTTGGCAGGGACGCTGGAAGCCCGGAGCTCGCGCTTGTAGCATCGGCTGCGTCTGGACCCAAGCTGAAACAAAGTATAGTATACTTGTGGCCTGGGGCGATTTGCTGAATAGCGAAGTTGTGTTTGTCCTTTACCTGTCACGGGTTTCAGTATGTCAAATGCGCCAAGCAACTGAGAGAGAGGAAGAGACAAGAGTGTAAGAGCACGTCAGGACGCTGAGCTCTGGTTGGAATGATTAGTGGGTGGACCTAACGCCAGGTGCTTTGGTCTGCACTACATGTGTCGAACACATGCTGATGCAAGAGCAAAACGCCAGATGCCGGTGTTCCGCGTTCTAACTTGTTTGGCGAGTGCAATGAAGACAAAGGCAGCTAGGTTTAGATCTACTCACCAATCATTCCAACGAAAGCTCGGCATTCTGATGTCCCCACGCTGTCTCATTTCTACCTCTCCCTCAGTCTCCTGCCTAGTATTGTTACCTTCAATTCCCGTTTATCTCGTCCAGGTTTGCCACGTTTACATAAATGCGACTTGAGTGCGTCGACTTTAATTATTCTCAGAACTAAGCTGATGTGCCAACATTCATGCTAATGCACATCAAGTCCTACGCTAAGATGGCACCATGTTGTGTCACATCTCAAAGTTAAACCTGCGTTTCCGGCGCGAGCCGAACTTTGTAATCATATTATCTGGCCTGTGTTTCGCATGCGGAGCCCTTTCTGATGAGCATGAATATCTTAACCACTGTCTTTAATGCTCTGCAAGAAGTTACAGGATGCAAGAAAGCACTGAGAGTTCTGGGCCTCGCCATTCTAGAACAGAGGGAACAATACTGCACACGCCATGGTGAGCAAGATTGTTTCCAACTGGTTTCAAGACACTACCGCTACTTCTATCATGGTTGGACCACAAGGACGAAAGGTTCCGGTGCAAGCAGGAGCAGCGCTGAGGTAGGAGCTACTTTTTCTGCGGTACCAGCCTTTGGAGCTCTTGACGCCATTCCTGCTTACAACTTACCCTAGGAACTACCTCCGATGCGCAAGGCCATAGCGGGGGCCGCCCCCACCGAGCAGCTCAGCTATTCGCGACTCCAGCGAACTATAGGGGGTGCACTGGTCAGGCAAAGTGGCGGACGAAAGGAGGTCGTTTTTGTCGTTCAGCACGCTGACCCCCATAAATTTCTTTCACTGCAGCGCAGGCACGTAGCCAGGATTTTGTTTCTGGGGGGGGCCTGCCTATGACAAATTTCTGTATGAGGGGGAGAGGCGAGAGGAGGTCCCAGCAAAATAGAAATTTCAGGGGGGGGGGAGGGTTTAAGCCTTATGCCCCCCCCCCGGCTACGTGCCTGCTGCAGCTTAAGATCAGTGTTACATATGAAGGCAAAGCGATTTTAGGGGCGAAGCTCCTTCGGGTCCAGCCTTGTACGTCCGTCCGTCCTGCCAGCGTCCATTCTCACATAAAAAGAAAAATGTTTGCGCTGTCGACAGGATTCGAACCTGTGCGGGGGAGACCCCAATGGATGTCTAGTCCATTGCCTTAACCACTCGGCCACGACTGCAGGACGAGTAGGGGGCTCTAATATGTGGTAGTAACTCAAGAGCTGGGGATGTCATGGATGAAACGTTGCATGTGGCCGCTTTACGTCTATACAGGAGAGGGCGCTGCTGTCAAATGCGTATATAATCGCGTTAAACTTTGCATGCATTGGCTCAATGTTTATAGACGAGAGGGCGCTGCAGTCAAATGCATATACAACCATGTTCTATACCAAACATTCTCTTTCTGACATGAATGAAAACAGAGCAGACGCCGCTTCGGCCCAATCAACATCATTCACCACGTGGAGATGCGGTAATTTTTTTTTTTTGACGGTAGGAGCCTTCTAGTCAGTGCGTAAAAATGACACGGCGGAAGCATAAAAATAATTACTGGAAACAATGTTTGTTTCTATGCTGCCTACAAGAACCAAGCAGCGATAGCAGACGACAGAAACGACCTCCTTTTCTGAGCTTCTTGGCATTGCCGCTACGCGGCGCTGATTTCGCTGGAGACGCCAATATTCAGCTCATTAACAATGGCAAGAAGAGTTTGTGTTTGTTCTCGAGAGAAAATTACGGAGGGACACCCGAGATTGTGTACGGTTTTTGCCTAGGCACGTAGACAGGATTTTGATTTGGGGGGGGGGGGGGGCGCCCATGTCAGAATGTTGTAATGAGGGGGAAGGGGGAGAGGAGGCGTCAGCAAAAATGAAAGATTCTCGGGGGGGGGGGGGCATGGCATGGCATGGGCACCCCTCTGGCTACTTGCCTGTTCTCAGCATTATCTCCTGCAGGAGCTCCTTCCCATAATCCTCCCCATATGAAGATGCGATGCGACCTTCTTTTACTTTGGTTGCTAGGTCTAGCGGTTTGAACGCGATGCACTTCCTTAGTACATTATGCCATTTATATGAGTGCATTCGATGCAACAACTGGAGCCAATGCAACTAAGTCGCATTCATGTAAACATAGCTATTAGCCAGTTTTACAATGCGCACGCTAAAGCTTTGCGTACGCAAAGAATAGCCTCGTCGCCACTGCGCATGCGCCGAACGCTGACCACATTTTACACTTTGCGTACGCTATTTTTTAGGAATTGCGTGCGTTCGCAAAGAGTCTGCGTTGCTCCGAGGAGGATTCGTTATGAGAAGTTGGCTAAAGCCAAGACGAGCACAGGTAAAAAATGGCGGTTCCCGGGATTGCGGCTCCGGCAGACATCGTGAGTGCGACGTTCACCACATAGGATCCGGCCAACTCGTCGAAAGCCAACTGGTCGACAGCCAGCTCATCGATGGTCAATTTGTCAACTAGGCCAATTTGTCGAAGGGCAACTCGTCGAAAGAGACGTTCTGTCGAAGGGCGATTCCTCTAATGGGATAAAGGACAGTTCGAGGTCAAATTTTGTGGTTTCTTACCTTTTGACCTAAATTTTTATTTGTCTGGATAGGGTAACTGTATATGCTCCGCCTTGCGGACCAGAGTACTGCAATGGGGCTTCCAGGGTGGCCATGTTGGATACAAGGCCGCACTGCGGGAAGCTATTGTCGCTTCTGCAAGAGCCCCGGATGCGGGAGCTACGCGATCGTCATCCGTGTCGTCTTCTTTCCAGCCTTTGAAAGCATTTTTAAAACACCGCTCGCGTTATAATACAAAGCGATTATACTGTATCCAGTGGCTACACATAATGTTGAATGGTCAAGGAACCTTCAAGTTCGTTCTATTTTAGCATAGGATGTATATTTCGCAAACGCAAAGTGAGAAACATGATCCGCCCGAAACTCGACGCCGGGAAGGTCGCTTTCCCGCACGACGGTCGGATCCAGCTCGGTGCATGTGACCGCTTGACCGGCTTCTCCGCCAATACGGAGTTGGCGGCAGAAGGAAAAGAAATGCGATACTCTGGCTCTGCAAGCAGAGCCTATACAGTTACTCTATGTCTGGACTGAGCGCAATGCCCTTGTTAAACCACAAAACTGAATAAAAAAAAAAAAAATCTTGAGAGGGCGAAGACAGGAAAGAACCTTGAGACAATTTGAAAAATGTGCCATCTCGGGATTGTCCTTTCGTTAATTTCCTTTATTACTTTTTGTAACAGGTCGTCGCAGACTGTCGCCGCGAAGTGGCTTGAACGGGTGGACAGGGTAGGTTAATACGTGCCCCAGTGTTACTTGCGCGACGTAGTGACCGTCCCTCACTGCATTGGCGTAGCCAGGGAAGAGGGTTATGGGTCTTCAGCCCTCTGTACCCTGGTCATGACCATCCCAGCCACCTCGGCCATGTCTTCCCCCCCCCACGCACCCCCAAAAAAACAATTTACGCACTGCACCTTGAAAGTGACAAGTTGTTATTTTCAACAAGAAAGGGCACACTAGGGGTCAATTACCCTGCAGGATTTTAGGGATTACCATAGCGCAGTATTTGTTTTAAAATGTCAGGAAAAAAAATATTTTGGCTTGTAAAAAGCGGCGTTTAGTTAGCCCCTGCGACGAGTGTTCCTGCGACGAATTGCCTAATGACGAATCGGCTTATTGGACGAATGAACCGCCGACGAGTTGACCGTCGACGAGTTGTCCTAGACCCTCACCACATCATCTCGACTGCGATCTACCACGCAGGACGACATTGCATTCCTATAGGAGGTGCACATCAGAAACGTTTAAATTAAGAGGACCCAGCAAGGGGGCAATGATTGCCGGCAACTTGCTGCTTGCGACGCACAAACGTTTCTTGGCGAACGTACAGTGTGCGAAGGTCAGTACACGAGACCTCCCTTGCCTAGGCTACGCAAGTGGACATTACCAGTCGACCGCTTACGTTGCATTCTCATATTTAAACGAATCTAAAATGTTACTTTGAACCAAGAACTTGTTTTTTTCTCAAGTTACAGGATTTCGTGTGCAAAGAAAAAAGTGTTGCTGTTCCTTTGTGGCGTTGCAAGCACGAGGTGCTTAGGCTTTTTCGTTGCGGTGGAGAAACGTTGTTCTGAAGCACTCTGGCACAGCGTGCGCTAATGCAAGCGCCAAAATTAGTGCTAGCGTAGGCTAAAATTGCGTACATTATTGTGAAACACCTTAATGTTTTGCTTGACATGTGTTAATGTGCACACGTTTTGCTTCTCTTACAGCAACTTGATACTCTTGGCGTGGCCAGCTGTGTCAGGGTCCTGTCAGGGCCTTCCCCATCTGCCCTTACAGCCCGAGACTGCCCCAAGATGGTAAACGAGCATGCATTTACTCAGTACTTAAAGGGCAACTCCGCTTCATTTCTGGTTTTGAAAAAACAATGCAGTCCTCTTCAGTATCGCCTATGAAGACCACACGTCAAATATTACGACGCAGTTCTGTCTAAATGTTCCTTAAACGGTCCGGCAAACTTTGCAACTCGCCAAGTTGCCGAAATCGGCTGACTCGAGCGGGCGAATTCAGGCGCAACCAACAGCGCAGTCAAGGCTACGGCATGGGCGGAGCCAACATTGAGCTAAACGTCATCTTCATGGCCCCCTTTTGCTTGTTTTTACTTCTCCGATCGAGCGTAGCGCATGACGTCAGCAACGTTGCCTCTCTGCGCTCTGCGGTGTCCATGTGATTGGCGTACGCGCCTGCGCAGCGCGCTTCTTGGGAGCAGACCGGCCGCCCGCCGTGGTCCCGCCGTTACTGCCGTCTTTCGCGTTACAACCTATGTCGTCGTCTCACCGTTTGTGATTATTGTCTCTCGGAGTTTAGTCCACACTATGGACACCACGTGCGCAGACGTATGCGGCAGTTGTGCAGACGTCGTCGAATGCCGTAGACACCAAAACGTGGCGAAGAGTGCGGTGCAGAGCAGACGACACTCGCGCCTGCCACACGCCCGCCCCCATCCCGCTCGTCGTTGGGCCGAGGATCACGTGACATCTCGTACCACGTGATGGCCATGTACTTGGCGGCCCGAGGCCAATGTTGCCGGACGGAGCCGAAGTTTCGGTTTCGATTTCCGTTCGTGTTTAAAATTATATTTAAAAATATATATCCCATTTTTCGCGAAGCAAACGACGTAGTGTCTTTTACTAGGGCTTTTTGATTCGAAATCACTCATTATCCCGAAATCTTCGGAATTGAGTGGAGTTGTCCTTTAAGTATGCGGATGATTTCAATTTGTGTATCCTGCTTTCGAACCGTCTTGGAAGGACCCGATGGTCAGAATAGACGATTTGCAATTTTCCCAAGCGCCCCGGCCCGCGCGCGAGGAATTGTGGGAGAGATTGTCCCTCGCCTGGCCGCTCTGCCTTGAGATTGCATTGCCTTGTCGCTTGTCTCCTCTTAATTCTCTGTTTTTCGATTCCATTACCTATTTTTATCTATTCCAGTATATTTTGTATTGCTCCTAAGTGTTTCTATTCCCTTCTGCGCGCAATATTTCTTGTATATATATTGTCTTTCTGTCTTTATTTCGCTTTTTTCGACGGGGGTGCTGACGGACAACACGCCGCTTCGTGCGTCGTTTCCCAAGTGAATTGTTGCTACCGATTCCTATCACGCTGTTAGCTGTTCATTTTGGTTTATTTGACCTGCGTGCAGTCGAGAGAAGCCCTTTATGACCACCCGTGCACATGTCATAGGGGTAGGCAGAGCTCTGAATCAACAATCTCGACGCGAGAGCCGAGTGCGCTGTGATTCGGCTGCCCGCGCTTGCTCCATTGACTCGCACTGTAGCGTATGCCTTGGAGTGCCGCTTAACTTGACCAAGATACAGCACGCCGCTTTGCTGTCGCGCATCAAGGGCATAAGAGCATTGGTTGGTTGACAGACACTTAACTTGGTATTGTTGGTCAAGCAGGTTGTTATGGTCGTGCTCATCTTCTTTGTCAATGCATTCTAAATACTTAGAGGTGATTGTCTTATTGGTCACTAATTGTAACTTGGCTTTGTTGCAAGTTTTTGTCCTCTGATCATGAGTTATCAGGTTGTAAACCAGACCGAGGTGCCTGCAATTTGACTGAGGCTTACTGTGCTGCAAGGTCCATCTATCTTCACAATACCTGGGTGGTTGAGATGAATCTTCAAAGCTCTACTCTAATTATTTGTATGATTGTATTCTTTTTTGTTGTTCTAAGTGATGGCTTCCCTTATGCTTTGTATTTTCAGAAGTGGGCCTTCAACTCCTTCAGATGGTGCTGCAAGCCTGCTAGCACAACTTGTGGCCCAAGTACCAGAATGAAGAGCTGAAAGCACAGTTTGAGTGAGAGAACTAGTGGCCCTTGCACAGCTAGAGAACTGGACCGGGCAGTCATCAGGGCTATTTATGCTCCACTTCTATTAGCTCCGAGATGTTTCGGTAGTGCCCTTTCTTGGTTTCCGTCCGTGACGTCACAAACAAAATTTGCCTTGTCCTGATTGGCAATATTTGCCTCTACCTCCCTGTAATTGACAGGATTTCCCTCCCTGTTAGCCGGCGATTGGGTAAACATCAGTATACAGGAAGCTAAGGTTCGGCGAATCGCAAACCTCAACCACAGTGTCGCCTTTGGTCGCGCACATTGCTAATAGTCCGCGTCACTAATTGTGTACTGTGTAGGCGAAACAATGCCAGGCAAAAGAAAAAAAAAAGGGCAAGTACTAGGAAGGCGGGACAGAAGAAGGGGAGAATGGGAGAGCACTAGGAGCGTTAGAGAGGAGAGTAGGTTTCTCTCCTCCCCAGCCTTCCTAGTGCTTGGGCTCTCTCCCCTCGTCTGGCGTTGCCTTCGTCTGTACTCCACGTAACTATAGTCTGTTACAACTCAAGAAGGTAAGGCGAGGGAAAGGAAGGCCGGGGAAGAGGAAGCAGACGCAATGCTGAAGAGGAGAGGAGGAAGCAGATGGAATGCTAGAGAGGAGAGGGGGAACTTCCTCCTCCTCTCCAGCATTTTGTCTGCTTCCTCCTCCCTGGCCTTCCTTCCCCTCGCCCTATCCTCTTGAGCTGTAACTTACCATAATGAAACAGAGTATAGAGGACATGTTGCTTTTTGAAACAATCAAGACTCATGAAAGATTGATAAGGCCCTGTTGGTATGTTTATTTTTAATTTTTAGTGGAATAGACCGATCTCACCTAGCGTTCAGTGCATGTGTGTAGCCGCCATAACTTTAGTTCACAAGAGGCAGGCGGCAGTGCTTGAAA
Source organism: Ixodes ricinus (assembly GCA_037355805.1). Lineage (NCBI taxonomy): Eukaryota > Metazoa > Arthropoda > Arachnida > Ixodida > Ixodidae > Ixodes > Ixodes ricinus. The sequence goes on from JAZHYW010016688.1 coordinate 24,769, forward strand.
CACCTCGTGCCGTCTCGTGCTTTGCATGCACAGAGCTCCAGCGAGGTTGGGGCACGTGCAGAAAGACCCAAGTTCCCTCGATGCATTGTGGCAGCAGTGGCTTTGCCAAACTGGCCTGTGAAATCGGTCTATTACAACTAAAAAAATTGAGATTATTTGTTAAGTTAGGTAATTCTTTGTTCAACATGTGCCAAATATAATTGTTAAGTGTACATCCTGAAGCAAAATTTTGATTTCAGAAAGTAATGCAGAAGGGCTAGGCGGGCGCTATAAACCCGAAAGCATGACCCATAAAGCGGTATCTCGAACCGATGGTCGTATCTTTGTGAAAGAAGAGCACGCTTGAACAATGGCCAAAAAGGCCCGTGGCATCGCGATTCTAGTTCCCTCCTCTTGTCGCTTTGACTCCGCGAGGACACGAAAACTATCCTGCAGGAAACGCGACGTCGTGATTCTCACTCAGCTGAATCCTTATTTTACAAAAATACAGCCATCCGTTCGAAATATCGCTTTATGAGTGGTGTTTCGGGGTTTGTGGCGCCCCATTGAACACTTTGGCTACGTTATGTTGTGAAATCCAAATTTCGATTCAGCATCGCTTTAAAGGGCAACTCCGCTTCATTTTTGGTTTTGAAAAAACAATGCAGTCCTTTTCAGTATCGCCTAGGAAGACCACACGTCAAATATTACGACGCAGTTCTGTCTAAATGTTTCTTAAACGGTCCGGCAAACTTTGCAACTCGCCAAGTTGCCGAAATCGGCTGACTCGAGCGGGCGAATTCAGGCGCAACCAACAGCGCAGTCAAGGCTACGGCATGGGCGGAGCCAACATTGAGCTAAACGTCATCTTCATGGCCCCCTTTTGCTTGTTTTTACTTCTCCGGGCGAGCGTAGCGCATGACGTCGGCAACGTTGCCTCTCTGCGCTCAGCGGTGTTCACGTGATTGGCGTACGTGCCTGCGCAGTTCGCTTCTTGGGAGCAGACCGGCCGCCCGCCGTGGTCCCGCCGTTACCGCCGTCTTTCGTGTCGCAGCCACTGTCGTCGTCTCACCGTTTGTGATTATTGTCTCTCGGAGTTTCGTCCACACTATGGACACCACGTGCGCAGACTTATGCCGCAGTTGTGCAGACGTCGTCGAATGCCGTAGACACCAAAACGTGGCGAAGAGTGCGGTGCAGAGCAGACGACACTCGCGCCTGCCACACGCCCGCCCCCATCCCGCCCGTCGTTCGGCCGAGGATCACGTGACATCTCGTACCACGTGATGGCCATGTACTTGGCGGCCCTAGGCCAATGTTGCCGGACGGCGCCGAAGTTTCGGTTTCGATTTCCGCTCGTGTTTAAAATTAGATTTAAAAATATATATCCCATTTTTCGCGAAGCAAACAACGTAGTGTCTTTTACTAGGGCTTTTGATTCGAAATCACTCATTATCCCGAAATCTTCGGAATTGAGCGGAGTTGCCCTTTAAGGTTCTTTAAAGGCCTTAAAGGGCAACTCCGCTCAATTCCGGAGATTTCGGGATAATGAGTGATTTCGAATCAAAAAGCCCCAGTAAAAGACACTACGTTGTTTGCTTCGCGAAAAATGGGATATATATTTTTAAATCTAATTTTAAACACGAGCAGAAATCGAAACCGAAACTTCGGCGCCGTCCGGCAACATTGGCCTCGGGCCGCCAAGTACATGGCCATCACGTGGTACGAGATGTCACGTGATCCTCGGCCCAACGACGGGCGGGATGGGGACGGGCGTGTGGCAGGCGCGAGTGTCGTCTGCTCTGCACCGCACTCTTCGCCACATTTTTGGTGTCTATGGCAGGGGTGGCCAAACCGCGGCTCGCGAGCCGCATGCGGCTCTTTGCTGGTCCAAGTGCGGCTCGCGGATCCCTCGTAAGGGGACACCCCCCCCCCCCACCTCTTTCTGCGTTTCCCCGGGAAATGAAGAAGGGATTTCAGGCAGAGTAAAGTACGGGTCGCGGTTTGGCAGCATTGTACCCCCATACGTACTGTCGTACAGCCTTGTGCACTCATACGTACAGTCACACTCTGAAAAAAATTTTAATTTGCTCCCCCCCCCCTCTTCGCGGCTCTTAGAAGTTTCGTAATTTCGTTTGCGGCTCTTAGGCCGGGTCAGCCTGGCCACCCCTGGTCTATGGCATTCGACGACGTCTGCACAACTGCGGCATAAGTCTGCGCACGTGGTGTCCATAGTGTGGACGAAACTCCGAGAGACAATAATCACAAACGGTGAGACGACGACAGTGGTTGTGACACGAAAGACGGCGGTAACGGCGGGACCACGGCGGGCGGCCGGTCCGCTCTCAAGAAGCGAACTGCGCAGGCGCGTACGCCAATCACGTGGACACCGCTGAGCGCAGAGGGGCAACGTTGCTGACGTCATGCGCTACGCTCAATCGGAGAAGTAAAAACAAGCAAAAAGGGGCCATGAAGATGACGTTTAGCTCAATGTTGGCTCCGCCCATGCCGTAGCATTGACTGCGCTGTTGGTTGCGCCTGAATTCGCCCGCTCGAGTCAGCCGATTTCAGCAACTTGGCGAGTTGCAAAGTTTGCCGGACCGTTTAAGAAACATTTAGACAGAACTGCGTCGCAATATTTGACGTGTGGTCTTCCTAGGTGATACTGAAGAGGACTGCATTGTTTTTTCAAAAACCAGAATGAAGCGGAGTTGCCCTTTAAAGTGACCGCATAAGGCGGTTTGGGGATGCATCACGCTACGATTTACGACGGAGGTGTTTGAAGGTAGTGGAATCATTGCATAAAAAGTTCAAAGAACAAACTTACCCAAGTAAAAGGTAAAAAAATAACTATTTTTTTTCTACCTATAGCGCCCGTCTGTTAACTGCACCGTCTGACCTGCTCAATAACCGACGGATGGCAACATCGGCCCCTGCGGCTCGTCGCTGCTCAGCAGCTGCCCAGTCGCACCAAAACCAGACAGCCTTTTTGAGTCATAAACAGTGCACACTTTTTCGGTGCTATAATTGTCAGAACATTATTTTCTTTTCACTCCCAATAAAACACATTAAATGGACACAAAACTAATCAATCCGATGGTTCGTCGAAAAATTTGAGCTACATGTGGTGTGCTTTTGCCGTGACCGTGAAGCTACTGAGCTGCCATAAGGCGTCTGTGCCGTTGCCGCCATCTGTCGGTTTTTGTGCCAGTCAAAGGGTGCGCATATGCACACAAATGCCATAAATAGACAAGACCAGATTTTTTTTTTTACTGTTTACTCAAGTAAGTTTGTTTTTTGAAATTTTTTTTCCGCGATTCTTTCATTACCTTTTGGCACCTCTGTAGTAAATAGTAGCGCGATGCATTCCGAAGCCAATTTATGCGGTGATTTGATAAGCTTCACCCAGATGCGGAACCTTACGATAGAGCAGTACTATTAGCAAGTGCTGGGAATAGTGCTGATTTTGCTCTTTGTTAATGATCCGACACTGGTGCACTGCTGTATCAGTGCTAAGTTAAGTTCAAGTCAACACTGTTTTACTGTTAACTTAGCTCTGTGCCGTATATGTGAACTATCCTATATACACGTTTCTCAGAAAGTTGATAACTCTTGCATGTTTGCAGTGCACACAATTATAATGGAAGGGCTTTTGCTACTTTCGCCTAGTGATTGTGTGAGAGTGAAGAAAATTATAGTTTGTAGGAGTAAATTGCTAGAAATGTATATTGATTTCAATTTCAGCAATACAGGTATCCTACAGTTTTTGCCATGGGTTGTTTTGTTTGGTCTGACTTTTCAAAAGCTTGCAGTACGCTGTCAATTTTTCAGGCTTTGAACTTTTTTACATGCTTGATGACATTTTGTGGGACTGTCACTTACTCCTAAAGTTACCGAGACCATGAAACGATAGAAAATGAAACTAGCACAAAAGGGTAGATAGTTATAAACATGTTTGATGTGAACTGTTAAAAATAAGGGTGTACTTTGTTCTTTCTTTTTTTTTTTCTAAGGGTTACTGCAACAAACTTTTAGCACTAATTTTATTGTCTAAATGTCAACCATGTTCTGCCCCCACCACGGAGACACGAATTTTTTTGCTCAAAAAGACTGCAAAACATTATTTAAATAAACCAAAAATTGTCGCATCACACCGCATAAAAACAGCACTGCTACACGGCAACATGGGGGCAGGCTGTGTGCGTCCCAGCCTTGTCTAACTTGGCTGAACCGGATTTATTTTTTCTCCTGTGCCTATTCAACGCCTGCGGAGAGCGGGGAGGGACAACTCGAATGGCCAGCTTGTGGTGCATTCACGCCATAGGGTGGCGGAGCTCACAGCCAAGCCAGCCCCCTGTAGCCTTGACTGAAGACGACACAAACGCGATGCATATCGGGAGATCTGCTGAGACATTAGTTTTAAATAAAGTTTTTGTGTATTTTTGAGCAAAAAATTGGTGTCTCCATGGCATGGTA
>JAZHYW010016690.1:0-17146 GCA_037355805.1 Ixodes ricinus
CCACTCGGCCACGACTGCGGGACGAGTAGGGGCTCCGAGATGTGGTAGTTAACTCAAGGGAGCTGGGAATGTCCTATAAGACGCTTTCAGCGAGTCAGTTACTCGAGCTGCCACCAGTCGGCGCGCCCGCGCTTTTCCGGGCCGCCATAGCCGACCTCCAGTTTCTCGCCGTTGCTCCGCGTTGTGTGCTGCATGCAGGCCACTATCGGAGCTTCGTTTTCGTGTTCTTTTACGTTCCGCGTTGAAATGTTGTATTATCTTTAGGTCTTTTCGATATTTAGGACTTTCATTTAATCATTTGATATTTATATTTCGACATAGCTCTTGTATTTTCTTATTTATGGAATGAAACCGGACAGCGAATGGGTCGACGATACAAGATTATGATGATGACTGAAAACCTGAGACTGTGATTTGAAAAAGGGAAACTCGTGAAGTAGGAAGAAAAAAGGACAGACAACATCTCAACGGTGTCTTCTGAGGCTTCAATGACCATGTAAGCTCATGCCATTCTTACGTTTCTGTCGCTAATAAAGGGCAGTCAACACTATTGCGACATTATGTAAATTTCAACTGACGCGGTAAGGCTATCGCAGTCGCGCTTCTCGCTGCATGTGCGCGCTCGTTTCCGTAAAGCCGACCCGCATGTAAGTGATTTAGCGGGCGACGAGACGAGCGACGGAGATTTCTCAGTGTCGCCGGTCACATCGCTCGGTTTTGGGATTTCTAGAAAACGTCGCTTGCCGTCTTGGTCGCTTGCTCCGCCCATGCGGTTTGCCTCGTCGCGCGACTGACCGAGCGACAGCGAAGCGGGGCGCCGTCGCTTATCTCGTCGCTCGCCAAATCGCTTACATGCGGTTTATACTCAATTAATTTTCATGCGCACAGCATTGAACCATAGGCGCCTCGATATTAAGTATAAACCGCATGCAAGCGATTTGGCGAGCAACGAGACAAGCGACGGTGACCCGCTTCGCTGTCGCTCGGTCAGTCGCGCGGCGAGGCAAACCGCATGGAAGCGACGGGAGCAAGCGACCAATACGGTGAGCGACGTTTTCTAGAAACCCAAAAACCGAGCGACGCGACGGGCGACAGTGAGAAATCTCCGTCGCTCGTCGCTGACTCTCGTCGTTGTCGCCGTCGCTCGTCTCGTCTCACGCTAAATCGCTTACTTGCGGGTCGGCGTTACGGAAACGAGTGCGCACATGCAGCGAGAAGCACGACTGGATAGCCTTACTGCGTCAGTTGAAATTTGCATGTGTCGCAATGGTGTTGACTGCCCTTTATTAGCGAGAAAAACGTTAGAATGGGATGAACTTACATGGTCTCTGAAGCCCGAATCTTGTATCGTCGATCCATTCCCTGTCCGGTTCCATTTCATAAAGAGCTATGTGGAAATATAGAAATCAAATGATAAAATGAAAGCCCGAAATATCGAAAAGACCTAAAGAAAACACATGATTTCAACGCGGAACGTAAAAGAACACGAAAACAAAGCTCCGGTAGTGGCCGGTCCAGCACACAACGCGGAGGAACGGCGAGAAACTGAAGGTCGGCTATGGCGGCAGGGTCACGTGACGTCAAGATGGCGCGCCCATGAAATGTTGCCTGAAAGCGCCTATACAGGAGAGGGCGCTGCGGTCAAATGCATATGGTCGCGTTAAACTTTGCATGCATTGGCTCAACGTTTATAGACGAGAGGGCGCTGCGGTCAAATGCTCAAATGCGTATATAACCGCGTTCCATACCACTACATTCTCTTTCTGACATGGATGAAAACGAACGAAAGGCTCGGCATAGGCTGCGGCTCAGTGTCTACGCAGACAAGCACCACCAGAGCTTCGCCCCAATCAACATCATTCACCACGTGGAGATGCGGTCAATTTTTCTTGAGGTGAAAACGAGTATGGGAACATTGATAGGTATTGGCGACGTGAGCGATCGAAAGTTTCGCTGTGGTCGGTCTTCCACGATAGGCCGAACGCTGAACATGACGTCGGCAAGGTCTCCGTCGACGAAAATAAAATTAAGAACTTCAATTTTGACGGTGTTGGCAGTGTTGGTTGAGAGTGCTATGATTTCAAGCCTCCACCATGCTCGTTACAAACACCATCAAACTTGTTGTTCACAGGGTAATGACGTCACAAAAGGTAACCATAGGAGGGCGCCACCAAAACATCTCGCCACCAATACTTCGTTTCAGCTTGGAACGCAGCGGATGCTGCAGCGCGAGCTCGGGCTTTCAGCGTCCCTGCCAAGCACGCGCGCTCGTGCAGTCAAAGCACTGTTCAGGGCAGCATGCTCGCGCTTGTAGCATCGGCTGCGTCTGGACCCAAGCTGAAACGAAGTATAGTGACGATGCCTGTCTTGCTTAGAACTATAGTCTCACTGGTTCCCCATGCGTGCCAGCATGTGCAGCGTACGCGTGAACGTAGCTTTGGCAAGCTTGTAATTCCACGCACTTACTCGCACGAGCAGAGACAAGATAGCGACCAGAGGCCCTGCTTGCACTCGTCTTGTCGACGTCAGCGTCGCCGCAGCTTTGCTTGTCCCGAGACAGGCTATACTCCGTTTCACCTTATGTTGTACTGCAGAGAAGGCTAGAAACGCGAGCTCATAGCGTTAGGTGGTGCTCTTAACGCACGAGAGCTTGTGCCGCCGAGATGTGCCCTAGAGCAAGGAGCTCGCGCCTGTAGCCTTTCCTGCGGTACAACATAAGCTGAAACACAGTATAGTCACGATGACTCCGGGTGTCACGTGCTCTCCGCTGGCTGCTCTCCAAGCGCTTAGTGGGTCGTTTAGAATGAAAAGTATAGCCACCAGGCTCAAAAGTACAAACGTGCGATTGTCATTTACGGATATTGTAGATCATACTCAGCCTATGTCTGAACACGACGGTTATATTTAAGGGTTCTCGCGTGGCTAGGCTATAACTGCACAACCTTGGAGCGTTTTATGAGTAACCAGAGCCATTAAATGAAGGACGCTCGAGAGTACCAACAGTTAAGTAATCTTGGGGCTTTAAATGATTGCTGGCCAGTTATCCAGAACTTGGTCTGAAATCGTAAAGGCTTTTACGTCCCATATGGTCCTAAAATACACATTGCGCGACAAAGAAAAAGTAGCATCTCCCGAGTTTCTTCACGCCGCACCTAAAGCATGGGAGGTCGCATCGATCTGCACAAAGCACGACAATGGCGGTGCTCACAAGATAATCGGTGTGCACGGTGTGCCCATACCCGAAGCGTGGCTTAACAACCTCCCGGTTTTGATGTGGTAGTGCATGATATAAAATTCAATAGATACTATTCATGCACTTTCACAGACGATAGAAAATTAATAAGGTCGAACTAATCACGGCAAAGTAATAAATGAATCGCACGAAGCAATCACGCTAGAAAAAAGTTCACGCTTCTTTTAAAATTGAAGACGAAAAACAACAATTCATGAAGTAACTTTTCCTAACATAAAATCCCACAAAAACAAAACCAAATAGTCTATATATAATCAAAAGACTCTTAAACATAGAGTTCACAAGCTAGTTTACGCTTGAACGAGTTCATTTCAGCGAAAATGTTCAAGCATGGAGACTAAAACCGTTAAGTGAGAATTAATGGTAATATGGTTTATTGAAGGAAATGATAAAATAGTGGTGTCCACAAAAGAGTGCACGTGTGTGAAAACGTACAGAGCTTATTCGGCAGCGTCAAAGTGACCATGAACTACTTTGTGTAGAAAGAGAATATCACGGGTAAGTCGGCGAGTGGATAGATTTTGTAAATGTGGACTTTTGGATACGTAGTCGTAGTCATAATAGTATCTGTTGAAATACATATAATATATATTACGAATAAAACGTTTTTGTACAGTCTCAACTCGCGACACACTAAAGGCCACCAACGAGTTCAATACTACAGAACCGAACTCAAGGTTTGTTCGTATAAGGCTGAAAAATAGACGTACAATGCAAAAATAATTCCTAAAGTAAGATGACAGGCGAGAAAGCAAACAAAGCATTCGTACAGAAGAGGCAACAATCTGCGTACCATGACCAGAAAAAAAGCTTGGTGTCGAAATAGATTCGAGGTCACGAATGATGGTAGTCACGTGTGATAGTAGCGGACTGAAGAACACAAGGGTAAAATAAAATCTCGCGTTTGCTTGACATTGTCACTGGTTTTGTTTTGTCTGGATTAAGCATCAAGAAATTTGCCGAACATCACTCAGAAACACGATCATTATCATCTTGGAGATACCGCAATCTGATGACAATAGTTTATTTCTAAAAACATTTATGTCATCAGCACAGGGGCGGATCCAGAACTCCGTTTTGAGGGAGGGGGGGGGCGGAAAATCTTTAAGGATACTATTCTCCCATTCTTTCTTGTGTAAGGGGGTCCACTCATGTCAAATTTCCCTCCGAGAAGGGGAGGGAGGGGGGTCGACTTTGTTTGGGGGGGGGGGGCGGCCGCCGCCGTCCGCCCCTCTTGGATCCGCCACTGCATCAGCAAGCATTAACATACGTGAATCGTTTTATGCACACTTCAAGGTCGTTCGCGACAAAGAGGAATAGTAGGGGCCCTAGGTTAGATCCCTGGGGTACTCCAGATGCGGGTATGAAGGTATCAGAATAGCTGTTCGATATCCTAACGCTACTTTGACGATTAGTCAAGTAGTCGATCTGAAACCAACTTAGAAGGTTCTGTGAGAAACCATATAAGGACAACATATATATGGTACATAATCATGGTTCACTTTATCAAAGGCCTTGGTCTCGTCAAAATAAGGAATATCTACTCGACCTCGAGAAAGAACATGTAGGAACTGAGTAATCAAGAAATGAACAAAGATTTGTTTCCACCGAACGGCCCTTCAAAAACCCATGTTGAACCTTACTAAATTTATGTTGAAAGTAATAGGAAACACGCGAGTGTGTGATAATTTCAAACAACTTTGAGAATGCACATAACAAAGATATTGGTCGATAGTTATTTATTTTTCAAGTATCGCCGTTTCTGTGCACTGGGATGACAAATAACCTTTTCTATGGTGATGGGAAAACACTGGATTTCAGGGAAAGGTTAAATATGGGACATAAAGCAGGAACGAACACATTGGCATAACCCTTGACAATAACATTTGGTATCATATATGTATTCCTACTGATAACTTTGCCTTAAGCTTTGTGATTGCATCTAGATCCTCATTAGTATCAATATGGCTAATAATCAATAAATCCTGGAAAATACATTGTTAAATTTTGCACTCACCGTAAATAAATTTGTGAAGTAGCATTTACAAAAAATGGTTTTGAAAAAGAGTTGCAACTTCGAAGGGAGACGATACGTAACCAGTGTCACTACGTATACATATATTATATCGTTCCTTTGTATGATGCGCCTGATATATTTCCAAAAACATATCAGGTTTTCGGTTAAGAAAACTTTCAATATTTGCTTTGTAGAACTGTTTGTCATGTTTTTTTATCATTTTCTTACAAGTGTCCGGTAGATATTGAGCTTAGTGTTCCACAAGTCTAGACCCCTGCTCTTATACAGCTCATGAAAGTGCCTCTTTTTTTAAACAATCAGAGTTAAAGAATCAGTAGCGGTGTCTACAGCGTCGTCTTTTAAGGCCGACGACCAATCATAGTCTCTGAGAAGCTCTTGCATTTTAGAGCGCAGCTCTTAGGCGCCCGTTTCCGGCTTGAGCGGCGTCGCCGTCGCCGTCGCCGTCGGCGTAACCGCGAGGTGCATTATGGGTAAATTTTCCCGAAGGAACCCGAGGTCCTTCGGGAGGACCTCGGGAGGACCTCAGGTTTCTTCGGGAGGACCTCGGGAGGAGCTCGGGCTCCTTCGGGAGGACCTCGGGAGGACCTCGGGTTCCTTCGGGAGGACCTCGGGAGAACCTCGGGTCTCCTCCGGGAGGACCTCGGAAGGACCTCGGGTTCCTTCGGGAGGACCTCGGGAGGACATCGGGTTCTGTCGGGAGGACCTCGGGTTCCTTCAAGAGGACCTCGGGGGGGGGGGTCACGTGACCCGTCATCAGTGGTGATGACGATGACGATGCGGATGCCGATGACGTCATCAGTGATGATGATGATGACGATGCGGATGCCGATGACGTCATCGGGATCGTCATCGTCGTCGTCACGTGACCCCCCCCCCGAGGTCACTGACCCCCAGTACCCTTCCCTCCTCCTCCTCAAGAGCTGCGCTCTAATTCGGCGTTACAGGGAGTTGTAAACGGCTTTCATTTTTTAAATAATTACCTTTCTTGCGATTGTATTTTTGATAATATGGCAGGTGCTCTGATCTTTTGAAACGTTGTAAGTAACACAAAAGACGGGGTGGAAAACATCAGGACGTACTAGCGAATCAGTGACAGCCATAATACTATTCAATAAAAGTGTTCGAGAGAAAGAGTTCAAGAACGTTCCCTACACAGTTAGGGATTTGATTGTATTGAAATAGTTCATTGAACTGAATAAAGTCAAGTAAACAATCGACTTTCTTATTCATTTGCAAGTTTGAATCGGTTGCGTTGTTAGACGACCAATCTACACCTGGGAGATTAAAATCTCCGTAAATATTGACGCGATACTTGGAAAAAATAATAATTTTCGTTTCCAGGCTTTACAGGTGATTATAGAAGATACTCCGGTCGAAAAGAGGAGGACAGTAATAGTTACCAATGAGATGGTTAAATCTGTCATTAATTAAGACTCTTATAGCTGTTTAAGTCTAGCATCTTCTGCATATGTGTTGAGCAAGGAACAAAGGCTCGAAGAAGCTGCTATCTTTGGAAGGAGGATCTACTGCACGCGTGTTTGCAAAGCACCTTGAGCTCTCGGCTGTCCAAGGACGTAAAAGGGAGTACACATCGGTAAACAAGCCATTTGCTGCAGTTAATAAGTTCATGAAACCCGAGACATCAGAGAAGAAATGTAAAGGCAAGGTGAACGCTGAACTCTTGTGTTTTTCCTCCTTTTCATTTTCTGGCTTTGTGCTGGGCTTCAAAGTGACCGACATCCACCAGCTGATCTCTCTCCGTTTTTTTCATGTGATTGACGGAGCAGGCCTGTTTACTGCAAAGTAATTAGATCAAGCTAGACGCACATTGCTGCGGGCTGCTTGTCTCATGGGTTGCATGCCGTGCTGGAAAACCCAAAGCAGGAGTGTGCCGGTCTGAGCACTTCCTTGGTTTGGAATGGTGCTTGCAAGAACGAAATGTCATTTCCGGAGTCTCGCATCCTTGCTATTTACAGTACTGCATGAGAGATATGAAAGGTAAAAACAGTGGTATGCCATACACTACCTCTCACTACACCACTGGGATTCATTTTGTTTTGTGTAATTTCTCTAACAGGCTGTATAAAAATGTATGTATTTACAATCAGTAGCCATTTTCTTGTACTTTGTCTGCAGGCTGTGGAGGAACAAGCAGCTGCACATGACCAGCAGTAATCTTCACTGACCACACTCCTGTTGCACCCCATGGGGCGCCGAATTTTTCCCCTCAATAAAACATGCTCCCGATGCTACAAGCGCGAGCTCCGGGCTTCCAGCGTCCCTGCCAAGCACGAGCGCTCGTGCAGTACAGACACTGTTCAGGGCCACACGCTCGTGCTTGTAGCATCGGCTGCGTCTGGACCCAAGCTGAAACGAAGTATAGGCACCATTTAGCTTCTGTCATGATTTCATTATAGTACAATTTTTTTCAGCAGTCCTTTGGTCATATTTGGCGAAATTGTCATATTTAGAATGCAATTTTTGTCAGCAAACCTTGGTGCAATTGTTTATGCACCGAGACTCGTACCGCGACTTCTGATGTCAATGCGTATTTCATAAACGGGGAATCAAAAATTGCACAACAAACGGTGGTACGACAGTGTGCGACCCCAATCTTCTAGACACCAGCAACCACGGTTAGTTCTTCACCTTTCTTCCCCTTCCTGTGCTTAGAACGATATCGAACGGAATGCTTACGCAGTCAATGGGAAACGAGATGCAACCCGTGAGGGGGCCCTGCTTTTGTTCTCTCAGTCGTAATGGTTCGGCGTCTCGCTTCTGCGGTTTGCGTTTTTGCACAGGTTACTTTTGCCGAAAATATTCTGTTCTTTGAAAGCTTGTTAGCAGCAGCAACTTATCACAAACATACAAAGTTGTAGTTTTAAGTGCCATACCACAAAGATATTTTTGACAGAAGATGCTTCGTGTGCTCGTTTCTCCAGCCCAGGTACCACAGTAAAAAAAAAAAAAAGAAAAAAAGTACTTGTCAGGTATATTTCTCTATCTATCTAACATGAAACATCCTTTTCTGAGACATCGAGCACTTGCCTGCCATTGAATATTGTTTTGATGTACATGCAATTGCTTCACACACAAAAAAAGTGTACTCACGTATCAAACTGCTGCTTTATCAATAATAGACAGTAAAAAAAAACGAGAAAATTCAGTGTTGTTTGCACTGTCTGCTGGGTAGACCCATCTGCAGTCACAGGGGATTTGCCGTGTCTACTAGATTTGGCAAATTACAAAGAAGGACACAAAAATTGCGAGTAAATTCACAAAGGTATATTTGTGAGTTACGAAGCTGGTAACAGGCTCGGCACCTGCCAAGCTTCCAGTTGCGAGCAGGGCTACCCTGATAGGCAGCAGATGCTTCGGGCTGTAAGGCGGCCACCTCAGATTTCTTTTCAGCGCTGCACAGCTTGTCCTCTGCTGTCGAAGCTCACACAGCGTTCCCGGGGTCGGACTCTTGGGGCTTGGGGGGGGGGGGGGGGGGGGGGGAGGGGCTAGGCTGCAAAATGGGTGCCATACGAGCCCGCCCACGTTGTGCAGAAAGGCAAACGACATGTGCGCCTGGGCCCGAGTACCTTCTCAACCATACTCACTGCTCCACAAGAAAAATTTGAGCAATGCTTTTTGTTAAGCTTGGCCTGGGGACAACACAGCATTCAGTGGGGTTGCGAGGAATTGGTGTGTAACCATGGCTTCAGGGGGTTAGTCTCTCACCTGCACAGAACAGTGCCCGGTGCGAATGTTCCATAACCTTTTCAGTTTGTTCAAAAAGCAAACCAAGACTGAATATAAGCATTCTATGTCAATGCAGCCTTTACTTGGAGCTATAGCATTTAGGTTTTCATAACATCCCAAAAGGCCGCAATATTATTATTATGTGCAAAAAAACAAACAACAAAGAACAAGAATGTGGAGGTATTTGGTTTCAGCTTGCACAATAACAAAAATAATGTCTTGCAGAGCAAAGAGGTGAAGCGTAAATATCAGGCAATCAAAATTATGCATCATGATCTGTCCAGACAAACAGAGTTTTTGCAAGTGCAAAGTTAAAACGTACACAGCGTGCTGCAGCTGAACAATTTGCCGATTTTGGGGCGCTTGACCTGTGCTTAAATGATACTAATGCATGCAATCACGAGGGTAAGCTTGAATCGTTGCTTAAACAATATTGCACGACACTCGTCACGTTGAACGAGGTGCCCGTTTTCCACCGAGCTCTCGTGCAAGCACATTGAGAAACTGTTCTATTCAGACTGTATTAGATCACAGCGTATTGATCCGTAAGAGTATTTACCGAGCGCACCGCTGAGTTCGCATCGTTGAACTTCTTGTCGTCTTTTCGTCTTCCCTTCGCGCGAAGCCCACCCACCTTGAGCTCCGGGTGATCGATTGTTGCCTCTGTAACATTCAACAAAATGCAACTCACAACGCACCGATGGACGTGCGATGTCTTCGTGAGAGCAGAATGTGTCTCAACGTTGGTCGCCAGCAACGCAGAAGCTGAGAGCACTTGCTGCTCGGCTGTCAGCACGTGGGACCCCTCGCGATGCCGCCAAAGCTTGCGCGGCGACTGTCAGCGCCAGCGAAGAGTGTCGGGCAGTACTCCCGCGAAGTGCGCCTCTGACGAACCTTGAACCGATCACATCAAACACGTAGTGATGGTCCGTAGAAAGTTTGCTTTGAGCTCGCCCAGTCCGCGAGCAGTGAACGACGCCATCTGTGCTGACTTTAACAGCAACTGCGGCTGCCTGACCACTGCAAAAACAAAGTTATCTCCATCGCCAAACTGAATCGTGACGACATTTTGACTGCACCGCATACTTTATTATCTCACCAGCACAACTCTCGGAACTCTATCGAACACCACAGGGAAAAACTCAATCGCAACGTCACTATCACGTGACCAAGGGGGCAGCCAGTTAGCGACGCGACTGAGTTAACTTCATCGTCGAGTTTAGGCGATCTAGCGCATAGACAGACTGGTCTGCGAGCTTTAAAAACCGTCAGAGGCGCTTCGGTGGGGCGTCGTTTATATCTTTAGTTGTTTCTGAACGTAAGGCCCCCAATGTCGTCATGCTGGTGGGGAAGGCGCGCGAAGGCTTTCTCTCTTCTCATTAGGCAGCCTCGGCGAGCAGTGTACGTGTGGCCAATATCTTCACTTCTTTGATTATTCATCGAAGAAGAAAAGTGCGAGAAAACGGCAATGTGGTGAGCCTGAGGCACGACCGGCCGTGACCTGATCAGCTTTATTTTCGGGAGCGAGGGGACCTTCGAGCTTAGTCTGGTTGCGTGCTCTTCCAACGTGAGCTATGTCGGTGCTGTGGCTGCATCCCGCATGTCCAAGGTTTCTTCTTTGTTTCTTTTTTATTCCACAAAGTTATTTTACGGAAAACAAACGTCCAGAGCAGCTAAAAGCTTTCGGAAAGCAAACTGTATTTCCTGGATGCCTTTATGTGCACGCATTGTCTTGTTCATTGCGTTTCATGCCAGCATCGAATTTAGGCGGCGTTCGATCGGATTGCTCCGAATTTGCAGGAACGTTTACCGGACCTTTTCACGGCTTTTGCGGAGCTGTTCAACGCTTGTTTTGACGAGTTACGATAAATAACGAGCAGTAATGATAGTACCGTAGTAATGAGAATGAAGGAGCCTTTAAGGCATAAAATAGAGTTGCTACGTCTTTTAGTAAAATATGTCGCACTTTTTAAAAAAATTTCAAGATGAATTTGTGAAACCTTTATTGAAACTGCGGAAATCAATCTCTCTCTCTGAGATTCGAAAACAGCAAGCTTAAATCAAGAAGTTTTAGAATTGTACTTTTTTTATCTTGAACTTAAATTAAACTCAATACCTTCGATTTTTTCGCGCTTGAATCTTAAAAATCTTAAAGGAATGCAATATCTTCGAACTTGAACTTGTGAAAAAACTTTGGCTCTGCCTCCACGTGTCCGGTGCCGAAGCCCCCATTCCCCGCCGGTGTGAACACTTGTTCACTTCTCCATCGTCCCCAGTGCCAAAGCCGAACATTCCGTGGCAGTCTGGGGACCCTTCGAACGCCGCCACTTAAACAGCGCTGAGGACGGAATGCCCCGCTTACCTACCGGCGAACATCCGTTGAGTTCGCGTTACAGTACCGAGCCGGGCTTTCTCGCCAGACGGGCGCCGTGATGCGCGCCCGTGGCCTTATATGGGCGTGGGATTCTCAGGGGAGCGAGAGAGGGGCCGGAGACAACCAGTGTTGGACGAAATACTCGATAAAAGTATTTAAGTTAAGTTACTAAATACCTGCTTCATAAAGTATTTAAAATACTACTCAAGTTACTTTCACTGTAAAGTATCTTGAGTAGAGTACAAATACTTAGAAATGTAATTCAATTACTTTTGAAGATACTTCCGCATTGCGTAATTTGTATCGACGTCAGTGACAAACAACAATTATACAGTTGCGCAAATCTGGTTTACCAGAATGGTTTATTAGCACGCAACAGCACAAAATTGCAAAAGAAAAAAAACATCGTAGGGTTATTCTATGCAGTCCAACTATAAGGAGCAGGATATCACTGATACATGTTACAAAACATTTCTGGGACAAAAAAAAAAAAGGTCATTTCAGTTATAATGACATCGTTGAATATCACGTCCTGCGGCGCACCTTAGACGCATCGTTTAACTACAATCCATATTCCCTATATGGGGAGTTCACTATAAACGAACTTGGGATACGGAAATGAGTGAATGGATAACAAAGAGAGCCCACATAATAGCCACGGCACTGGTCGCACCTTCTTCAAGTAGGTTGCGTTCAGAAAGGCACTCAACGTTGGGGGACGCTTTGTTGGCATTTTGAGAGGTCATCCTGCTCGTAGTTCGTTTCCTGTCCTGTTCTCTGCTTATCAATGTTCGCTTACAGACAGTGTTCGCGAGAGCAATAAGTGCCGGACTGACGACAAAAAGAAAAAAAAAAAAGAAACCTCGACGTTTTGCTGTAGCAAAATCAAATATACAAGCAAACAAAAAAGTGTCTTCTTTTGTGTTCACTTCTCATTTTCTTCTATTTGTTATTTTCTTGACACTGAAGTCTGCATTGCTGTCGTGGGTTGTTTCCCGTTCTGTGTTGCGCCTCAGTGTGGCAATCTTTACTTCCGTAAAACCACCCCTTTTGTTTGAGGATTTTTTGGGAGAAACTCTGGGAAACAAAAGGCGCCTTTGGGAAGGCGAGGGAAAACCTTCATTGTACGAACTTCGGGGTGAAATATGAGTCACAATCGGCACAAAAGCGATCTTTTCACGAGCTCAATCTAAGTCACCGTAGCTTATCGGAGCTAGCAACAGGATTTGGTTGCTCGAAACAATGTTCACGTTTGCTCGTGCCACGCCCACGCCACTTCATACCGAAAAACTCGGAAAATGGCGGAATGTCAAAAATGTATTTGAGATAATGAGTACAAGATACTCAGAAATGTAATTAAAATACAGTATCAAATACTCTCGATCAAAAGTATTTGCAAGATACCAAGATACTTCAAAAAGTATTTGAAATACAGTATCTTGAGTAGAGTATTTGAGATAGGCACAAATCGGAGACAACACTCTTAAAAAAGGGTCGCCTCATTTCGATGTACAGCGCCACACTGACGTCGAACAGATGGCTAACTTTTACGGGGGCTTGATAATGCTGCGATAGAACTTATTAAACCGCTAAAATACGTATCAAAGACTACCAAAAATTTTTTTTTTTGAAGTAAGATCAAAAAAACCCCATTAGCTATTTTGTAAGTCTGATAAGCCATGGGCATTAGCTAGTTTAGTAGTGACCTCTCGGCGATGGGATCCGTTCATGAAAGTCCTCATACCGTCGGCTTTGACGTGAGTGGACCGGTCTCAAGTGGCTGGCTTGGGGTGTCTTTAAGTCTTTGAGGTACAGTCTTCATGGGGTCTTTACCAGAGAGGCTTCATGGGAGAGTCTTGACTAGAGGGTGTCTCGACACTCTAGAAGGTCTTTAGTAGAAGGCTCTTAGAGTTCATGGAGGTAACCGCTCAAGCTGCAGCCGCCCCGGAAGAACGGGACTTGGGGCGACGGGTGTGACTTACTGGACTCTTTGAGGGGTGCCACTTGCCGTGTCGTGTGACTTCACTTGGGAACGGCTGGAGCGTGGCTCGATCGGGAATCGGGCGCAGTACAAGATCGAGGCGATTCCACATTATTTTGGCGCCCAACGTGGGGCACCGATCGATCAGTCGTTGCCCAAGATCGTCCCAGGGGTTACACGCCTCTCAAATTCACGTTCATTCTAGGAGGAAATATTTACGCCGAGTCCTCCGAGCGTAGGTGTTCGCGTGAGTAAACGATGCCGCGTTGAAAACAATATCCAACGGCGGCGCGAGCAAGGGCAGTTTTTCCGAGGGCAAGGGGTCCGGGCGATTGTCCGAGAGATGCCCCAGCAGGTCGGGACGGTTGCTCACAGCCGTTAGCGGAGGCTGTGGCTTCGCGCCAGCTCTGGTTGCAGGCGGTGGAGGCGGGTGAAGCTGTGCCGCGTGCCATGACGGCGATGTTGGATCTGGTTTCTCATCAATTCTGGAAGGTTGTCTCTCTGGGCGTTAACCCTGCGGCGCCGCTTCAATATGAGGTCAGTTACCCGGAAGGGGCTGGACCAACAAGATCGCTGGCACACGATTCTCGGAGCGCCTCAGGATAGTAGTTGGAAGGAGCCAGTGGCGGTCCCCGGAACATTGGGTCTAGGGGGGGGGGGGGGGGGGGCGAAATTTAGCTGCTTAAATAACAAGAGAAGAGTTTATCGCACTCTTTTGAGTGAATAAGGAGCCCCGCTATATTAGTCCCTGTTTTGCAAGTCGGAAATGCGCGCAGCATGTAAGCCTTTGCTCGCTGTATAGGCTGTAAAATAAAAAAAATATTGGCTGTAAAATAAAAAAATATAAAGAAGCGATCAATTTGGGGGGGGGGGCGGTCGCCCTTCGCCTCCCCCCCCCCCTTAGGACCGGCTTTTCGCAGAAGGAGCTGACGCAACCGAGGCGGCAGAGAGCGCGGGGCGGCAATGGAGGAGTAATCGCCGGTTGCGGTGCAGGGGCCCAGCGCGATCGCTGGAGATCGAGCGAGGCGGCTGTGAAGGGTTAAAGCAGCCGGAACTCATGGCCACCAGTAGCATGCGGCACGGGGCTCGTGGTAGCGGTAAGAGGGTGCACGGAGCTCGTGGCGGCGGTAGGTCTTTACTGCTGGAGTTTTCTATAGTGCCCTCTTTTTTGGCAGCGCTTGCAGATTTCTTCTGTTTTACTTTTAATAACTTAAAACTTGCTACATGATGATGGACGTGACGATGCACCATGTAATGCGCTATTGAGCTCTGTTAGCGTTGATTACGTTTCCCTTTTCATATTTCATACAATTACAACATTTGCGACTACGATAATATTCTATGAATACCTTCCCTCTATGTAATGCGCGCTGTGGGCCTTTCGAAGAGTAACTAAACAGATAAATAAAATAAAAGTAGGACGCTGCACGGAGAGCGAAGGAATCGTGGCTTGGTTTGAAGCGGTAACCCTAGGAAGAGCTGCTCGAGGCCCTGAAAGTGGATGGTTTTGTCGGCGGGTGTTGGAAAACTTGCGAAAATTGCGGTTAACGCCTGAGGCTCGGACCAACTGATTTGCCGTTAGATTCGCATGTGCTGGGCGAAGGTATTGTTGCTCCGCTACATCCCAACGATCGACAAGGAGGAAATGGCTCCTTCAGGACTGTAATTCGTAGGCAGCCACGTAAGGAAGTTTGTCGGGCAGTCTCCACGACTCGGCTCTGGCTGGTCGCTGGCAGCGGCAGCAAGGCACTTTCAAGAGCAATGTCGCGATCGCAACCTGGCCGGATATGAAGCAAGACGTATCTTGGTATTGCTCGTAGCTGCGGAGACTGCCGGAAGGCGAAGCCGGAAGGTGAAAAACCTCCGGGTTGGTGAGTCGTTGCTGTGTCACCAGGCGTGGGAGTTGGTCGCTTCCGACATCGGCTAGCCCATTGCCAAAGTCCCCGCGGAAACCAGTATCTGCTGGTAACCGTTCATCATTTCTCGAAGTGGATGGAGATTGTACCCGTTGAAACTGATGTCAGAGTGGACACTTAGGAGAAGCTGTTAGATGCGGTCCAGCGCTTCAGCACGCCCAGCTCTCGTTAGCGATAATGCTGAGTTCCTTCGCTGGCGCGTTGTTTGTAGACTCGCTGCTTGGCGCTCAATATAAAGCACAAGAAGACGACACCTATCATGCTCAAGCCAATATCGCTGAAAGAAAAATCGGTTCACCTAAAAAGCATGTTGATTGCGCTAACGGTGAGAGCACGAGGACTGGTGACGAGCACATCGCACGAGATGAGGCTTTAGCTCGATCTGAGCACGACGTGAACAGATCGACTGGATTTACGCCAGTGTTTGCGAGACCTAGGCAAAGAGCTACCGTCTCCATTGGGGAAACCGGTTAAGAAGCCGCTGCGGGACATTTCCTATCTAAGTATGCGGCGGAGCTCAAGAATCGCTTTTTGGGTGCATTGCACCGTGCACAAACCAGGGAAAACCTCGATGCCGCAAGGATCGGGCGAGCGCGGCCCCTCGGCGCGCTTACGTGGTGGGGTTCAAGGGTCCCAGACCGGCGTGAGATGTCGGCTCTAGCACTGGAGACGATGGAGGAGTCAAAAGTGTTCACACCGGCGGGGAGTGTCGGTTTCGGCACCCGGACTCGCGGAGGCCAAAGCCCAAGGTTTTCCACGAACTTTAACGAAATGTGTATTCTTCGGACACGAACTTTTTGGAAACCTTGACAGTTTTCTTCTTGGGGGGGGGGGGGGGGGGGGGGGGGCACGAGCGGTTTAATCGGAGTGGACGCGTCGTCGCTCGGGGCTCCCCTCTCTTGGCCCCTTTCTGACCTTTTTCTTCGGTTTCTTCGAGTTTTTTCTTGCTACCTGTCTTTTCGGCATGAGTGAGCCTATTCTGTGTACCATTTTGTGCACGGTGTAGGCGTGTGTTTGGACTGTTTCGCCCAAACCTTGCTACTCCGCACGTTACTTGCGGGGAGGGAAGTAAGTCCTACTTCTTGCCGGGAAAGCTAGCTAGTCCTTGCACACTTTCCAAATTGTCTTTTCCGACATTTTCAGTGTCAAGTTTGGCCTTTCCAAATTTGTAAATACGTTCTTTCTCGCGAGTCAAGACCTGAACATAGCCACGTGTAGATTTGATGAAAAAAAAAATCTGGATTGCTCTTCACTCACGTGGCTTGCACTTTTGTGACTGGACACTTACATCTTAGTATCTTTAAGCACTGTCTATGTTGCGGTTTATCTTTTTTCTGCGCAAACGCTTTTTAATCGAGTGAATCAACCGTGAATCAACAATACACGCAAAGGGAACTGCGCATATTTTTGTGTTTTGTTTTTTATCAGCGCCATTTACTACGCAATGCGCGTGTTTCGTATTTTGATCACTTGCGCCACTACTCCCGGCATTGGTGTCACAGTCGAGGCAAAATTTACTGCTGTTTGCGCGGGAGTTTGTTTCTAGCTTGCCGGATACGAACTGAAATATGTCTAGGGACTCTATGAACCCAGCGCAACCGTCAACGAGGCTTCAGCAATGTGCTAGCGCTACCAAGGATAGGGTATTCGAATTGGGTCCGCGTTTGCCCCCGTGCAATTCCTTCCAGCGCGCCAGTTTGAGCGCCTGTTCCGCGAGGGACCGAGGACGCGTTACGCGCCATAAAACGAGGGAACTTCCAGACACTAATTTTGAGCGGCAACTGCTGTAAGTTACAATATGAAGTAAAAGTGCACTTTTTAATTTTGTAAATAAAAC
>JAZHYW010016691.1:5000-14527 GCA_037355805.1 Ixodes ricinus
CGGAGGTATCGGAACGATCTACTAAAACTCTCGAATATCAGGCGACGGCTGCAACGGCGAAGATTTGCTCTATCTTCGAGGTAAATAGTACCTCAATTGCTTCGCTAAAAAAGCTCAATGCAGAGCATGAAGCATTCGTGAGGAACAATATGGCACTCCCATCCGGTGCCTCAGTTCAGAGGGTGTTCAGCGTATACTAGTCCGCGAAGTTCCTCTTTATATCTGCGGAGTTCCCCTTTATTTATTTATATTTTTGCTCTAACGATTCAGCCGCAGGGAACGTCGTGGTACGAGCCAGACACGATGATTTGTAACTAAGTAAATTAAATTCATGGACTTTTACATAAACATTAGCCGCAGGTGGCCCATTCTGGTTTGTAGCCCGTCATCGGAGTAGGCCAGAGCAATTTTCCTCAGTTAAATCCTTCTTCACGCTATTCAATGACGTATTTAAGCTGTGAAAGGACTGAGACCCCAAACTTAAGGTCTATAAGTGCGCCAGTGGTTCCCCGCCAAGGAAATGTCGATGCACGTGCGCTGCGGGAGCGGCTGTCAAATAATGGCATGCTAATGGCAGCTAATCGTAGCTGCACGATCGCGTCGAAGGTGTGTCACACCGACATCTCATAAAATACGCGTATTGTTCCCCTTTTCATTAATTTCCGGGCAGCCTAATTCTGCATTTGAGAACGGCGGAAAATTTTGTTTGCTATGGTACGTAAACGGATCATCTTGGTCTCATTTTTGTCTCTACAGCTACTGAATATCTTAATGGGAATATTTTTTTATTATTATTATTGAATGGGTATACCCTTTGACTTAATGTCCTGCCGATTTTCGCCTCAGTATTTTTTTTACAATATTAGTAATCAACGGTCAAACCTTGGGTATGACCATAGAGCTTTCTCAGCGCGCATGCCACAGCACTAAGATTGTCGACTTTAGCATACTTTAAGTGTGAGCTTACCCTGAGCATGCGCTGTGAGCAGCGCACAGAAACATGACGTCCAGAGGGAATACCCCCTTGACGACCGCTTAAATTGACACGAATAATACACATGAATAATTCGTGCGACAAATGGTTTGGTGCACGCAGGATGCAATAACACGCACGCACGCACGCACGCACGCACGCACGCACGCACAGGCACACCCACGCAAACACGCAAGCACGTATGCACTCGCACACACACAGAATGTTTATACTTGTCATGAGCCTAGGAGAAAACCGGGAACTTTAAGATTATAATTTTTGTTTCAACACTTTGATGTTGGAAGTCTTGAATCTTTTGTTTTGGACATTTGGAAATACATTTTTTATAAGCTGTAAAAGCTAATGTGGTTGTTAACGGTTGTGTATGCTTTAGTGGAGACACCTCAAAGTTCAGAAAATGAGGAAAATGACATTTCAAGAAAAAGATCAAACAAACAACAGCCATGCTGCAGTACTGCTTTCCAGTGAAGACTAATAATAAACATGTACTGAATATAGTTTACATCTCAAGTCGTATTATCTTAATTTTAAAGTACACCGAGATAAATAAGTAAAACGACATATGAAGATACACGTGCGTCTGCCAAACTTACAAAAAACAAAAAAACAGGGGGTGCGCTTTATGGCGTTATGTTTAAATGATTGGGGGCGCCCGTTTGCGCTCGGAGCGGCACGGTTTTGCTCCTCACGTATAACTTTGTAACACTAAAATAAAAAATAAGAAGAATAATTCTACTTTTTGGTTGGTTTATACCGGAAGTATGCCTTATTTGGACGCTTCAACACTACAGATACCATGTAGACATGTGCCATTTTATACCAATACTTCAATAAACATGAATCGACTAATCAATTATTTAGCTCGATCCATCTCCCAATGTTCACCGCCGACTATATTTTCGCTATTTCGAAGGAATAATTTCCTCACCTCGGTTACCTTTTTGTAATGTTTTTCAGTCTTGCAGAGACACCCCAAACACTATTTTAGTTGAAACTGCTAGACGCTATGTCATAACACCATGTTCATTTTATATTTGCAGGTCTGTCGGATCTTCCTATTATAGGATGATTAACAGCCGGTACCGAACTCTGCGGGGCGGAGGCGATCCAGTGGCCGTTTGGGAGCAGCTTCTGCAAAAAATGGGAGTCACGGCATTCACTGGACGTCGACGAGACTTTGCTACTCCATGAGTAGAGTGCACCGCCGATGGTAGTGTTGGCCCTTCCTCTAGATCTGCAGACGCACCACTTGCCCCACCACTGGGTTTGCGACGGCACCTTCGGGTACTGCCCTGCCACATTCACCCAGTTGTACACCATTCACGGCTTGGTACATGGCTAGACAGTGCCGTTGGTGGCGGCGCTTCTGCCTGGAAAGACCTCCGCTGTGTACGACTTTTTGAAGTCGAGTGGGGCGCCCTGAACCGTCGCTCTAGGTCACTGGAGCACTGCAGGTGGTCCATTTTGGTTTTGAAACGGCCGGCATCACAGCCTGCCAGAGAGCGTTTCCTGGCGTGACGACAAAGGGGTGCCTTTTCCACTTTGTCCAGTGCCTCATCAGAAAGATAGGAGAACTGGGACTGCGGGTGAGACCACAAGGACGATTTTTCTTTTATGTGTTTTTGGATGTTTTGTGCTTCTGGCATGCCACTCAATTTCTTTTTATAGAATTTTGTGACGCCTACTTTTGTGCCTGCGAATAAATTGGCGATACCGAAACTAACCGCCCGAGTGACGTCATGTGAGAATAGTTGCTTCTTACATGTCGTCACGCTCCCACGTCATGGTAGGCGAAGAGCTAAGAGGTCGCGGGAAACTCGTTTCTTCCGGCCTCTCGTGGCGGCGCCAGCGTCGCTACCGGTGCGATATTTCACGTAATTGTGTATTAATTTGAGCCGCACGCAAGCGTCGGCTCGCACTGACACTTGGTCAACGTTTTGTGGATCATTCCCAACGCCACTTTCAATCGTCAAATGAAGTTTCCAAACCGTCTTCATTGTTCCTTTAAAGGGGCGCTAAGGTGGTTTTCGAAGAAGGTTGTTTTTGGTGTCATATGGTTTGTTAGGTGTCAGTTAATATTATATTTTAAATTTCATGTTACAAAACCCCTATTGATCTCACTGTAAGCGAAACACATACGGACTTGTTTTCTTTCGCGGACTACTCGCATTGGATATTGATCCAATGCAAGTAGCGTATAATGCGCGGAAATGGCGAACATTATTATTATTACTCGTTCCGGAACGAAGTCTGATCTACACGAAAGTTGGTCATCACACTACTTGTCGGCCACGCTGGAAGTTATCGCTTGCAACTGGCTAATGACGACCTTTCGCAGGCCGCCTTACGATCGCGAGACGCCCTTTTCTCTGCGAAACGGCGCAGAAAAAGGAGCATGTGCGGGAGAGCTGGTAGACGTTGATCTCGTTGCAAAAACCGGAGACTGTGGTAGAAGAAGAAAATAATTTGCTTAAGAAAAATAATTCATAAAAAAGACCGCCTCCAATTTTCGCAATTTAAGCAAAAAGAAAAAAACGGGCGTGTTGCGATATTTGTCCACGTTTTTAAGGGGGAAATAGGTGGCGAATGGTTGCAATTAATTTTCTTTTTTAGTCTTAGAGTGCATAGATTGAGTTATTGCCATAAAACATTATCTCAGAAACTGCCTTAAGTACCTCTTTAAATTGTTTAATTTTCTTCTAGTTTAGTTATCATTGCATTTGAAATTGTCCTCGCGCTAGATCCAGTCACAGCCAACTTTCTCGTGCTCCTATACACACGCTCACGCCACGCTGATTCGTGTTGCGTTTTTTTTTTTTTTCATGATATTAGACCTTGTACCGAGATGCAGTCCAGACCGACTTCAAGGAATGGGTTCGCAAAGTAGTGTGACTGTCCCTGCTGCCACCGGAACTCGTGTTCTCACATTGGAGCCTGCGCCTCAAGTGCTCTCGTCCAGTCACGGGAGACGGGATACTTCACGGAGCGATAGAGGATTTTGTTCTCTACGTCGAGGTACAATGGCTCCGACTAAAGTAGAGCTTTGGAACTATCATTACGATAGTGTCAACCTGAGAACAACAAATCAAGCCGAAGGGTGGCACAGCTCTTTGAGACAATAATTTAAGTCTGTGCCACGAATGCCCTTCGCCAAGTTCCTGGCCGAGTACCAGCGGTGCATTCATCACCAAAACCAGGTAAGCGGGTTACCCACTACTTCGACGTAACCTTATCATTGATATGTTAATAAACCGCACTTAATCCCGAATACTAATAACAATAATAATAATATTAATAATAATAATAATAATATTGGTTCGGTCTGAGGAATGCCGCGACGCCACAGAGAGGCCTGGGGCCCATACCATTTAAGTCTGCTGTGCCGCATGATACTTGGATGGCGATATCTGGAGTTGTACAGGCTGGAAGAGGTGTGATGATTATTGAGTAAAGGTCACGTCAATAACGTATACATAGCGCATTAAATCGAGATTAGTTAAAAAAATATATGTATATAAAGATAGGGCCCGAACCCCCAAGATTTAATTTCAACTAGCTTCGTTTCTTTTTTCTTCTTTTTTTACCGCGACGTTTGTGCAAACGTTTATGTGGAAAATATAAAAAAATCTTACTAAATCCCTGAAAGATTTTAATTGTTTTTATAATGACTATTTAATTTCTAAAATTTTTCCTGGCAATAAAAACTTATATTTTATTAACGTTTAATTTGAGAACAAGTCCGGCAACAAAATTCACGAACTATACCCGTTTTCACCTCAAGAACCGCAGTAAAAAAAGTGCGGCTCCTCGCGGAGCATTACTTATTTCCCCCTTCATGCTGATAATTAAGATATATGTAGGTGCAACTTAGATGAGATACATTGTATCTTATCAAGACGTACACATTCCAAACGGCAAAAGCATCGCTTTTTCCTCCGACAACCAAATCTCGTAAGAGCTGCTTCGCGCAGCGTATGAACAATGCGCGAAACTTGCTTTTTTTCTTGAGGTGAAAACGGGTATAGAGCTTTGAGACTACTTTGGCAGGGACACTTTGGCGAAAGTTGGAGAGTTCAACGGACCGCTCGAACCTCGATTTTCGACATCAAATCTTTAGTTCAAGGAAAGTTCGCGACATCCCTAATTATAATACGAATAGGCGATTCGTTTTAATCTCACCGAAAGCAGCAGGAAGCGTTCGGGTGTCACATGCATGCATCGTCGCATATGTTGACAATGATCTTCCTTTACTTCATTCATTCATCCTTGCTTTTTATCCTATTTTCCTGTGATAGGTACGGATCAGGCAGCTGGAAAGGGCAAGCTCCCCAACGAACGCCGTCGGGAGTACACGGCCAACAACGACGCCATCGAGCGCCTGAAGCAGGACATCGTCGTCCATTGGCGCGAATTTCTGCGAGTGCCCGTGGTGCCGCCGTTTCTCAACCAAGACGACCAGTTCGCCTTCGAAATCGACGTATTTTTGAAGAGGGCGGCAAGGCGGCTCGGCCTCAACGGCTGATAATTGCTGGCCGAAACAGTAAAAGACAAGGAACACGATGTACATATGTATATAAATATATATTTGTGAATTGCTGTTCCGCTGCAGTCACCTTCACAGCCAGCTTCGTAGTGATCGCTGTTTTTGTTTCCAAATGACAGAGCGCGGCGTGGCTGGTGACAGGTAAGCATCGTATGCGCGATAATCAATGTCTTTCTAAAATCATCTCCAGAGATGATTTTAGAAAGACACTGAAGACACTGGTTTTTATTAATATATCTTACAACGGATAGTTCCGATAACGACACCCGATACTCCACCGGAGCCCTTGCGTGTGCGTCGCATCGTTATAGGCTGTCGTTACCGGCGCACGAAAACGATCAATTAAATGCTATTTTATATTAGGGAGTTTTCGTAGATCGTTTTCCTCCTCCGCTTCGATATCCGCTAGCGCACCGCCAGCCTTGTCTGCATAGTAAAAGGCCACGTGGTGGATTACGCAGAACTTAGCGGGTTCTTAGCGGGATGCGGAAACGTTCTACGAAAGCCCGCAAAACGCAGGGGCCCTCGACACCAGAACCGAAGCCTCAGGGATTTTGAGAGCAAGTTGATGAGAGGTGTCGACACAAAATGAAGAAAGCGAACCGGAAAACTTCGATCAAAATATCTAGGCAATAGTGGGGAGGCGGATGCACCGGTGCAGGAGGTGAAGCTAAATCAAACGAGCAGCTTCAGCTGCTGCCAACGTGGCTGTCGCAAACTGAAGCAGGCAGCAACCAATCCAAACATTGACTTCGGTAACGTATTCCTATGGGAAAAGGTAGGTACATTGTCGCCCTCCGCTCGATTATAAGAACACATATTACACAAATTCATAACGCAATAAATAATTTGGAACTTTTCTCAAAAAACACGTGCAAAGGAAAAAAAAATTTTTAGCAGCTAAGAAGGAAAAATTATGTTTTAGAACGAATTGACAACGAAGAAGAAAAGTTTTTAGAGCTATGTTTATGGCGCAAAACGAATTTGTAGTAATTCATTTGATGAATTCCTTTTCCTGAGTTCCAACCGAGCTCGTTAAAAAAAAGTTTTTCTTCCTTTGCACGTATCCTTTAAGAATGGAGATGAAAAAATATACGCCAGCTACGGGTTATTCTGCAGTAAAGTGGTAATTTGAGCTTGTTGGTACATCACTAATATTAAACAGCGCACAAAACGTCGGCGGAAGAGAAAAGGACGGCGCTCTGTCATTCTACTGTCCTTTTTTCCTTATTTCTTCCGCCGACGTTTTGTGCGCTGTTTAATATTAGTTACGGGTTATTTGTTTTTTTAAATTTCATGGCTCCAAATATTGGAGAAAAACGAAGCTGAAATAGCTTTGCAAATGGTTTGCGTGTGAGTTTTTGGCTACAGGACACGCAAAGAAACAGCGAAAGCTAAATTGAAGTAATTAAATCGACGGAAGCAGCCCCGGCGCCGCTCCGCCATCATTACTAGTTCGCGTTCTCCCTGGCCAGAGGAAGGCGCCCCGCAAAAGATGGACCGTTTGCAGCAATGATCAGTGGCTTGCAGTCTGGTTCAGTTTCGGACAGAAGCCGCATAGACATTAGCGCCAGTTCAACTCCTAGAGCATACTATGATAACTAACTCTATGGTTCATACCAGAGCCGTGTATACAGAGAGTTTGGACAATAGGAGGCGCGGGCAGAGCCAGGGCGTGCACCAGACGCAGAAAATGGGCTCGGCATGTTCCCTTGGCCAACCAGAAGCCGAAAGGAATCCCCTAGTGGTGGTAGCGAGAAACATAGTTGGTCGTTTTAATAAGCACGTGAGAGTTAAATGTAGTAACCCTTTATGGTTGAAAATAGGGGGCACGTGATGTTTCAATCTTGATCATGCAGAAAGATGTAAGACACGAATGCGCCGCCTAACTCTGTCTTTTTTTGCACAGAATGTGACCGCTCGGAAGGCAGATTCCTGGCCCTCGGCGCTTGGCGTACAGATTATGTCGATCGTTCCGCTAGTCGCACTCTTCGTCCATGATTTTGGATGACAGTGATTGAAACATCACGTGCACCATATTTTCAGTCACCGAGAGTTACTCCGACGCCCTAATCAGGTTTGTTTCTCACGACCCCCACCACGGTAATATTTCCGGCTTTTGATTGGCCGCATTCGAATTTCTGAAGACGTTGTGGAACACGCCCAGCCCGCTTTCGGCCCATGGCGCCTCCTCATTTGTCACCTATACTTCCCAACGAATGCCCAAACTCTCTACATATATGGCTCTGGTTCAGCCACATCCCTCTTTTGATGGAAGCACACTCGACTTCACGCACATAGCTCTCGCAAAACATATCCAGACTGTGTCGATTTTTAGTCGGTATCCAAGTGTGGGAAGGCAAAGTGACGCAGCGCATCGGCGTGATAAGCAAGCTTTGATCACGCCGCGAGACCGGCGAAACTTGCTTTCGACGAGTTGTGCCTTTTTCGTGCGGCACTGTGCTTCGGTAAAAATCCCCATGTGTTCTCAATGGAAAGTGTCATAACTTACATAGGGTTTTAAAGACTTTTTCGGCGAATGACGACGAACGAGTAGAAACCGTGTCTTCAGCACGCTGCCGCCAGCTTCCGCAGCGCTCCAGAATCGTGGCTTCTTTACATGCAAGATGGCCGTCCGGTGGCTTTATTCGCGGGAACAGGAAGCGCAGGAAGCGCGATCCAGCGATAGACCATATGCCAAATGTAGAGCGCCATCTAGGAGCGCGCTGAGAACTACGTCCGCCATCTTGGTAGGGGCGAGAAAACGAAACCAGTTACCCGACCGGCAAAGGTCCTGTGTAAACTAGAGATGGGCCAAACGGCTCACTTCAGTGAGCGGCTTGGAACGGCTCAGGTCACTGAAATGAACCGGCACATTTGAACGGCTCACCGGCTCACTTCGGTGACTGGGTCGCTCAGGAGCGAGCCGGTTCTTTTTGAGCCGCTCCTTTAAAGAACGAGTGAGCCGTGGTTCTTTCGGAGAGAGAAAGTCCGCTCTCTCTCGTTCACTGAGCCGTGCCCGTAGATGTCCCGACCCGTACTGTCGGAGCCGGGTGGCCGGGTCCACGGATGGCGCCGTTCGTTGACCGCTGCCGTTCGAACGATGTCTCACGATTCTCGCCAATCGTGCATCGTGTGCTGGTGCGGCGCTTCGAAGGTAGCAGTGAACTACTTAAAACACTGTTATTCTACTCATGCATATATCCTTTTTTCAAAGCCATATAACTAGACTGCATAGCACAGGTTACACTGCAACCTGTGCTATGCAGTCTAGTTATTTGGTATTAAAATATGCATTAGTAAATAGCCGTGTTATAGGTACTTCCAGTGTGTATGGAGGATGAATTTATCAATTTCTTAATTTAAAGGCGCGATTTTTGAATTGTAATGACCCTTTATTTTGTGATATTGGGGATATAATGCTTATGATACTCTAAAACACAGAACGCGATGTATTGTTCGAGAAAACAAAAAACTTAATAGTCATAGGCTTTGCAGAGGCTCTGTCGACCCTAGCGCCAAAACCCCATTCAGTTACGGCCCTAGCAGGAAGGTGCCACTTTTGTCAACAAAAAGGCTGTTTTCGTAGTCGCGGCAGCAGGAACGGAATGAAGTTGCTTTCCCGCACTACTAATAGATGGCGTGCAAATCGCACCCGGCAAAAGACCCGACCAATGCCCAGCCCTGACCCGGCCCTGACTCGGAACTCGGCACGGTTACAACGCTTACACACACACACGGCTGACTGAACGAGAAAGAACCGGCTCCCAAAAGAACCGCCGCTCACGTTTACTGAGCCACGGCTCACTCGCTCTTTAAAAAGAGCGGCTCAGAAGATCCGGCTCGCTCCTGAGCGATCCATCTCTAGTGTAAACAAGCGACCGCGCTTCGTGCGAGAGATGCGATGCCAACGCGTTACTACGTTCCGCTGCGGGTGCAGCGATAAACCTTCGATTCATGCGGGACGTGAACGCAAAGAGGTTTCACAAT
>JAZHYW010016693.1:0-10565 GCA_037355805.1 Ixodes ricinus
TCCATTATGCTATGTACGTATACAACTTGCCCAACTTTCCATCCCTTTTGTGTTTATTCATTAATTCTGCTGATCGCATTGTTTATTTCGAACGACATTTTGTTTTGTGTTTTTTTATACTATGAAATATGTGTCTAAATTCTAATACAGTAAAAAAAACAGACTTGGCGGGTTGAAGTTGTGACGTTTACGAGAAACCTGCGGAAACCAAACTGCAAAAAAAAAAAAAAGTGAACAAAAGCTAAAAAACAAAGAAAATACGACTCAACTCTACCCTGTCAAAGGTTCTCAAACGATTTCAAAGAAACAGGCGACGGAGAAAAAAGTCCCGATTTCGACGCTGTTCCCGACAATCGGCCGCTGACATGTCTCCGAAAAATCGAACGCTTTCAAGGAGAGTCTGTGATCTCCGCTTACAATTTTCCAACCGTGTTCTTTTTCTTATTCCTTTCTTTGTGTGTGTGGCATGAAAAAAAAAGAAGTGTGTTTGCGAGTTTTGTTTTACGTTCTCTTTATTTTTTACTTCTGGATATCAGCTCCTGTCTTCAGGTGCCCACATTTGACGACGAAAAGAGCAGCCAGAAACTAAATATCGGTCGAAGAACATCATTAGTGAAAACAAACTCGCCAAGATCTTAACCGAAACGCATAACAGCATCGGCAACAAAAAAGAAACTTCGAAAATATCAGGGAAACTCAATCGCTCGAAGTATATATATATATATATATAAACCTTTTCAACATAACACAAGAGTGAAATCAAGTCTTATCACACGGACGGACGGGATAAGAGGGAGAGCCGATGACAATGACATATTCCCCAGAGTGATTCAGT
Organism: Ixodes ricinus; assembly: GCA_037355805.1. Lineage (NCBI taxonomy): Eukaryota > Metazoa > Arthropoda > Arachnida > Ixodida > Ixodidae > Ixodes > Ixodes ricinus. The sequence continues at coordinate 836 of JAZHYW010016693.1, forward strand.
GGCTGCATCAAAAAGACTGCGTCGCCGGCGGGACACCGGGCATTACCAATTATGGTCGCTCGGTTTCACATGGATCTAACCGTCAATTAGGTCAATAAATGAATAAATAAAAAAAGAGCCTGCCACGCTTTTTCTTCTTCCCCGCTGCCCGGTTCTCCCGACCCTGGTCTGTCATTAAGATCCTTTTCACTTTTGGGCGCTCTGAGCACCACCACCCTTTCAGAACCCTCCCCTCAGTCAGGGATCGAACGCTAGGAAGAGGATGACGCAGCGAAAAAATGGCCCTTTTCCCGCTGTGAGGAAAGCGCAGACTATAGAGACAAAGGAACTGGTTAATCAATGGTATTCCAGAGTGTGACGGGGTGGAAACGAAACAGATCGGGACGTATCGAAATGTCGCCGCCACCGGCCAGCAATGACATGTTCGCTTGTCTAAATACAGGTTTGTAGTACATTGGAGCACGACACGTTCTTTCCGTTTTTGCTTTTTTTTTTTTGTCCTTCGAACGTCACACACCGATTCGCTCGGTCTGTTATACCATGTATCACGCTGAAACACCGAGAACGCGCGAAACGGCTGAGGCACTTTTTTTTTTTCCATTGGGGCGCACAGCGCCAGTGAATTACTGGTTTCGTCACAGCGCGTAAAGATTTTACCTTTTTCTTATAGTGTTTCGCAACAACGGTAATTGTGACTCACTGCTCGCTCGTCGTACCTCCCTATTTTTTTTACGGTATTCCAGTTTTGTAGAAAGAGGGGCGCTGACTGGGGCTTTTGATTGGTGGTATTCTGCGGCGAGAAAGCGGTGCCTGTATCAGCAAACAAAGACATTCTCTTTTCTCGTACGTGTGGAAAACGGGTATAACTGGAAATTTCGCGGGCCCTATGTAATCTTGTGCGAAGGAATTCAGTTTCATTTTCACGCTGGTCTGAATTATAGTATGGCAACTCTTATTTGGCTGGAGGCCGTCATAATACTGTCTTCAAAAATAATAAAAATTCTCCATTCGCAAAAAAAAAAAAAGGCCTTCGGTTCAATTGTGTCAACCTGAAATTGCTTCTTGAAAAAACAAGCAACACACGTTGATTTGTATTTTAGTGCTTGCTGGAGACGGCTCTGTTATGAACCCTTAGCAGCACACAAAACTACAAAAAAAAATAAGAATATTACTCCATTCCTCTTACTGTTCCTTAGATACTTTACGCATGTTGACATTTTTGTGTCACATGCTTTACTTTTTAAAGAGCGGCTAATTTTCGATACACTTGGATGCCCGTCCCGTCAACAATATTTCAAGGCGGACTCAAGCCATGGACCGGTCCTTTATCTTTTCTTTTAAAAAATGTGCACATCTGATTGTTACGCAAGAATCGCTATCTTAACTGACAACACGAAAAAGCAGTTGCTGCTGTTCCTGATGTGACTTTTTCAATAACCGCTAAACATCGACAACTACCCTCCAAGCTGAGTGAAGCCTTGCCAAGCTGCGCTTGCTGGAGCTTGGTGCCAATGTTATTATCTTTCTTGTAGAAACAAACATAAAGTATTAATTTTAACTCTACCTTCATATTCCTGTACTCAAAACAAATATAAAAATTGGGTAAGCCCAATTATTGTTTGTTTTCAGCTCGCATTGAGCATTTTGCCACAATATCTGTCCCCCGTTTTGCCACTCTAAATGCATTTTGTGTACAATTTATTAATTCATATTGTATTCCTGAGCGGTTTAATGCAATTGCGACGTCGCCCCATCTAGAAATGTTGGGGTTGGCAAAATCCCGAAGAGATGAACGAATTATGGCTTTAAAGGGGCGGTGAACAATTTTATGGTTAAAAGAATTTGCATCTCGTCATTTTTACGTTATTTATCGTGTCCCGGAGAATAGAGAAAACACCTCCTTTATTAAAAATGTCGCGATTCCGCTGCATAATCGCAAAGCAAAAGTCGAGCTTTTTCCCCACCTGCAGCCCCAAGTGGCAGCCGAAGGAACTACGGCGAAAAGATTACGTGACCTCGCTCGGCTCTAAGCTGCAGCATAACGCCCGCTAATGTACAGCAGAGAGAGGGAGAGGAAGCGTCCTCCGAGATAGCACACGGGAACCTACACGGCACTCCGAATGACGTCACTGGGAGTGCGACCAGGCGTGACCCTGAAGACTGGGAGTGAGTTGAGGGTGCCCGAAATGCCAATATTTATCTTTTTTTTTACGCAACAACTAGGACACGCAGGCGAAATCGGTTTTCTGTTCTTTACTTCAGAAGTGTCAGAGGGCAACTTCCACAATCTTTGACGAAGTCCGAAATTATTTTACCCCCCCCTTGCTTATTTAACTGGCTATTTCCAAATCCACAAGAGCCATCTTCGGAATACAATAGTTTGTTTTGACACGCGAATAGCATTCTTTGGATACTTCACGCACTTTTCGTCTATGATCATCTATCTATCTATCTATCTATCTGGCTATCTAACCTCTTACGCCGCGGGTCGATAAATAAATAAAAAAGACCGGCGCCGGCTGGGATTCGAACCGTTGACCCTTTGATCAGCAGGCAGACGCGCTAACCACAGAGCTATGAAGGCAGTCATTCAACGCACTCTAAACGGCTGTTTATATCTTTACCATAGCGCGCGCTTCGGCCATGCACGAGCGCGCGTTCATTCGTCGCTCTCCGTGAGGCTGAGCACGGCCGCTAGCTCACCCTCTCCCCGCGCTCGGGAGAGGGTGATGTAGCGGCCGTGCTCAGCCTCACGAGAGCGGAATGAGCCCTCGTGCATGGAACGCGCGCGCACCGGTAGCTGTGACAGCGCTGTAAAGCGCGTCCTATGGTAAAGATATAAACAACCGTTTAGAGTACCGTTGGTTGAGACTAGCTGAGACGCCAGAAAGTCTGGTCGGTACCATTTTGAGTGTTTGTGCGTATGGCGCGTGCTTTGCTCGCCTTCCTAAGTGACACAAACGCACGTGCTGGGCTGCGGAGATCGTGCGCAGGGCTGTGAAAGTGTCAACAAATTTAGAATCGCCTCAAGAGTGGGCTGGCGTATCTAGAGTGTGCTGGCCACCTGACGAACGCGCATAACTCCGCACCGTTTGATGCTATTCGCATTAACGTAGATAATCATTCCCAAAGGATGGGTTCTGCTGATTTCTTCTTCAGAGCAGACATACTCCACGTATAAGCCCGTGCTGCTGCTCTGAATACCTAGTGTCAGTTTTGCATCGCATTTTCAAACATGATTTTATAGCTTACGAAAATCATGATAACGATAGGAATACATGTCAAAACTGTGACAGCCTCGCAAATTCTTTCTATTAACGGTGAACATGTGGTTACAAGTTTTATTTGGAACATTCTTTTCATTTATTTAATTGTAAGACCGCTGTGTCCTACAACACACCGGAGGAAATTATACTCTATACCGCACGCTAAAAAAGGACCCTTTCTTGAAAGGTTCTCCGACACCCCATGGACGTTTTCAGCCCGTGATGAACGGTTTCGCTTTATTTAGCCTCAAGCACTATCGCCTCACTGGCGCATTAGAAAGGCCACTGGGCGATGAAGAACTCTTTCGCATAAAAAGAGGTGCTTAAAGAAACCATAACAGTTTTTTTCACGAAGAACCCTCTTTAAAGGGTGATTATAAAGAACTTTTGAAGTGCAAAATATAGACAAGGCGAAGAATCCCAAGGAGTTCTTTTCGACCAGATTTTTTAGAGTGTGCTGCTCTGACTTTACCCTTTCCGCAGGTTACAGGAAATTACGCTTTTCTCAAAACCAGCAGGAACGTTAACTTGTTGGTTAGAGTATACGCGATTGAAAACAGTCTAGAAATGCACCATGGCGTTCACAATCTGGCGTAGCCCGCCTGGGATCAATTATTAATTGAGGCCATCGAATGATAATGCACATAAAACGTTCGGGAGAAAATGTGCTGCTGACACCATAGAGCTATTATAATGTACGCTAGAGGTTCAGCTGGCACTAGTGTGCTGTCGCAAATTGAAGCAGACCGTAACGAGCCGAAAATTGACTTCCGGTAATGCATCGGTACAGTGAAAAGCGGGTGGCTTTTTTCTTTGCGCTTGAGTATAAGGGCACATATCACGAATAATTATAACCTAGTAACAATTACAGGAGGACGCTTACGGCTTGTCTTCAAGAGTGGAACGGATAGCTAACTATAAATTACCGCTAGTTCTCATGCCGTTCAAACCCGTCTGCATAACCCTTTTGTTGTGTGTGCGTGGGATTTCGGCTTGCAATTGAAGGGTCGTGGGTTCTATCCCGCTCCGCCCAAAACTCTTCAATTTTTAAAGGCAAATTAATTACTTATCGATTAAGCAGGATTTTTTCGTCCGACCAACACCGACGTCGACACCTATACCAAAGCCGACGCCGGATTTCCTGCAATACGAGTTCCTAAACGCTATAGCGTTAATAGTTTAGAAATTTTATCAATCACGAAAATGAAAATATTGGTCAGTTACACTGTTTTTCTGTCAACTTCGTGTAATTCAACGCAGTGCTAAAAAGGCTCATACATGAATTTACGCACTGTCAGGCACTATATGAAGGCTCTGTTTTACTCGTATGTTGAGAGCAGCGAACGCAGCGTAGCGCAGAACGTGAGCCTTTCATCGGCCGGCGAGAATTGAAACTCGACATCTGCGACCAATCAGCATCTCTGCGCGCTGGCCTACGCCAGTCCGCTACACTCAGCGTCGGAGTATAACAGCCTCGTGCCGATACACAGCGTCGCACTTTTCTGCACGGGGGAATCACGTACCGACCAAAGTGAAGGACATGTGGAAACCAAGAGACACGGCGAGAACTACGCAGTAACACTGGATCAGTTACTTCCTCTGAATGAAATGGATCAAAATAAAGTAAAGGGCGGTAATGTAGTCTGATTCGCAATGAATAAGTATCGCTTTATTCTTTCTGCTTGTGAACATGTGCGAAGATGCTTGTTCTGCGTTCAAAACATATCCGGCACGCTCAAAATCTTTGAAAAATATGGAGAAGCCAGAAAACAGGTGCCTGATAAACGCGTGCTCGGCGTAGGAGATAGTAAAAATGACTCTTTTCATTGTCAACGTACTTTATTCTTTACGCTCTGAATATTTCTAACCGCCCGTGAAGATGCACGACGGCGTCATTTTCATATATGTGACAGGACTGGCATATTAGCAATATATAAAGAGTCACCTGAATCTTGGGGAACCTTGAACACATTATGCAATCCCTTCAATTTTTATTTTGCTTAGGTTTGTCGCTCGTGCTTTACACACGTTCTGCGGAACATAGGTTTGGGCCTTACATATAGCGAGGTTTAAAATCGTTCACTGGATAAAAAAAGGTTGTAACTGAGGCAATTACACTTTTACAACGTTAATAAAGGTACATACTATTCGGAACGACCCAAAACCCAAAAGTGATTCATGTTATTTTCGAGTGAAGAGACAAAATGCTACGCGTTTTCCCATAGGAATACACTAGGAGCACCGGAAAGTATAGACTGCTTGCTGCCTGCTTCAATTTTCGTCCCTGAAGTCGCATAGACACTAGTGCCAGTTGAACCTGGTACACATTATAATAACTCTTTGGTTGGCACAGGCAGAGCTCGTGAATCTTTCATGCAGCAGAGTATACATTGCGTGTAACATTTTTGCTTCGAACGTTTGAGATCTGAAATGTCCCGTATACAACTCAGTGATTGGCTTCCCACTACCTGTACTTACACTCACCCCCACTTGGCTTTCACGGAACTCTCAGAAACTTTTGTCTAACAATTCCCCAGATTACTGGAAACTCGCGGGTACACCTCTGCCCACGTGTTATGCGAGAGTTCCTTAGTTAGCATCAGCAGCTACTGCACAATAGACTTACCTGATTTTGTCCTCGACAATCAAGAATGCATATATCAAACATAAATGCCTTTTAATAAAAAAAAAAAAGAAAACTACTTTTTTTTTTTACATTATGCGATTTGTTTGCAGCTCTACAGGAAAGCGCGCGCACGGGGGAAACGTTTTGAATGCGTGATGTATTCTCTTGTCCCATTATTTATCGGAATGCCTTTCGTTCACTCTATGGGTTTACCCGATGTTCTCCGTCCTCCAATCTACGCGGACTGGCGGACTTCGAGCCGCTCCTATCCCCGTGGAATAGTAATGCGAACGAAGGCGCAAAGGAATCCGGGGAAACCTTCGCGATTTCGGGGCCCTAAAGCCGCACGGTTACATGCGCCAGAAATACATCGTACCAAAGCCAGTCTTCAGATACACTCTGAGGCCTTCTTTGTAGCGTATGACGGTCAGCATTGGTCGCACAGAAACTGCCTGCATGCAGACATGTTTCGAAGGCATGCGCATCTATACAGCAAACCGGCTTCGAACATGATGGAGGCCTGTCTCCTCAGATGACTCTGTCATTGCGCCTGCAGCAAACACCCTGCCTTTTGTGGGATGTACGAGCGAGCGAGCGTGTGCCCGAACCATAGCCTCCCTCTATACTCACAAAGCCTGGCAGTTCGACGACGGAGCCATAGAGTGCCCGGTCGCAGATTTGTGACAGCGGAGCATCTGAGTAGCAGTGAGCTTCAAAGAGCCATTTCTCGGGGAACCTGGACGTCAGCGCACAGCTTTTGCAGCGGAGGACCCGAAACACACTTTCGGGTCCTCGCGTCTCACCGCAGCAGGGCGCTAGACGCGTGGCTCTCCTCTCATTCGTTGTCTGCCGCTCCACCTTTTCCATTTCGGCGGCCGCTTCTCGTGGCGATCTGCCAGAGTTTGTCAGTATAGATATATAGCCAGCATGAGTATAGACCTTTCCAAAAAACAGTTTGTGGCCGCTGCCATTCTGAGTGTTCGTGCGTATGGCGCGTGCTTTGCTCGCTTTCGGAAGCGACGAACGCACGTGTGGAGCTGTGGAGGTCGCACACTGGAATGTTATTTTGTAAATATTGGAAAGGTCTATAGAGGAGGCTACGCCCGGAGCAAGGGCGGATAATCACCGCGCGTGCACCTGTGCGGTGGGAGGACGGGAAAATCTGCGGGATCACGACAACCCGCTGCAGGAACGGCCCTGGTGCTCGGCATAATTCCGGCCAGCCGACTGTATACCACGTGGGGCTGGGCTCCTCCCCCTCCTGTCACCGACGCCAGGTCGTCCCATTAGCTTCCCAGCAGAGACCGTTCCGTACACGACCTAATTAATGGCTGCACGATATGGACCGTCAATTAAATTTTAAGAGTGGTATAATTAGGCAAATGGTGTAGTCGCTCTTTCCCGGGAGAGTCAACGCGAGCACGTCAAACGGAGGGAAAAAAAGTCCCATGCGCGAGAAAACGACGGAGAAGAAGAGATAGTAAGGCCCCGGGAAATGATTAATTTGGTCCCATCGGCAATCTTTGAAGATACTCGTTACTGGAATCGAGTACTATTAATAAAAGATAATATAAAAAAAACATATACTTAGTTTTAAAATTTGCATTTACGAGTTTATTTTCGTTCTTGATCTCGTTATAAAAAATGAGCAGACTATTATCGAAACTTCGACGACAGGCTGTCGAGTACGCGATGAACAGGATTACTTTGACGAATATTTTAAAAGGGCGAATTGGTTCGACATGTTGGGTGCACGCGAATTGACGGCTTTCTGCCCATAATGTTACGTATAGAGTTGTGCAGTTCTTTCCTTTCACACATACCTGCTAGCTTTCGTTTTTTTTGTTTTTGTTTTTAAGTATTAAGTGTTTTTTTCTTTTTCTGCTGTCGTTTGCCTCCCAAAGAGACTTACGGTTGCTGCGTTTCGGCAGGTCTTCCGAGCCTGTTGATGGCGAAAATTTTCTAAGGGCAATGATGTTCTACAGAAATCACAAAGGGGATCTAGCGAGGTCCTTGTGCATGCGGGGCTGTTGAAATTTTAAGAGAGAATCAGTCATTTCACTGGAGTATCAAAAAGAAAGGAAAAAACTGCTGAGCAATTGTGTTCCATACGTGAAACGCGTGCAACATGTTATACGTATGCAACATCACACACGTTTCACGTACGCTATGTTGCACAAGTGAAAGGTGTGCAGCATTGGTGTGTAGGCACGTGGCGTTAATATTTTCGCTATATTTAGCGGAGAAAGTCGAATTGGTGTGTAGTTCAGCGGGATGTTAATTTTCCCGTTAAATTTAGCGGGGAAATTGACGACACGTGACTTCATGTCACGTGATACAAATTCACCCGCCCGGCTAAATGTAGCGAGAAACTGCATTGAGTGAGTACGTCTCATTTGCCTCATAGTGCTACACTGCGCGTTGCATTATGGGACATCACAGGCCACGGCTTAACGAAGTACTGACTTTCACGAAATCCCGGAGCAACTAGCCAAAGAGCGTTTCACGTTAAAAAACTACAAGAAATCTTTCGCAAGCCGGTCCTTCAGATAAATATTTCGTAAACGTTGCAAGAAGCGGGCTACTCGTGGGGATTCCACGGCGAAAAGGCCCGAGACCGAGATCATTTGTCCCCTCATTTTAACGGGAAGTTCGCGGGAATGGATGCGCAGCAGCGGCTGTTTCCCTTTGAGATGGCGCTATAACCTGCGCCACGCGAGCCAAATATATATTACTTTAGATTACCTGGTGTTTAATCATTATTTAATCTAAAGTACGCAAAATGCAACAGCGCCTCCTTTCGGCGCTTTTATAAACGCGGTGTTTGACGCCTTTAGTTTGAGACCTCAACGGTCCCAAACTAAAACCATCATACACTAAACGTTAGTTTTTAGGAGAATCCGAAGCTTAATAATAATAATAATAATAATAATATTTATTTTGGTTCAGGGGAACCGCGGCGCCGCAGAAAGGCGAGGAGCCCGTACCATGAAGTCCTGCGGCGCCATCTAATGACGATGGGATGAGATTGTGTACAGATGACAGAGAGGTGCTGACGATGTTGAAGTGGAGCTTGTGGGTGAGGGTGGCGGGATGATGTTACGGGTGATTGGGTCCAAAGTTGTTTAGTGAGTTGCTCGCTGGGACGGTTATCTTTCAGCTGGTCTCAAGTCTGGCTGTACCCAGGGGAAGTGTCCGGTGAGCCCTCCAGGGTGGTGTTCGGTTGCTTCCCGTGCGTAGTAAAAGAAAATAAGACCAACGCCAGGAAAGCTGACTTTGTGATCGGAGACGTCGTGGGGGTGCTTACGGATGCGAGAAAGCCTTTAAGCGGGCGATTCGGAAAAGGCGAGTGAAATGAATCCGTTAAATCATCTCATAAGTTTCATGCTTCTGGATCTCAACAAAAAAATTTAATTATAAAAAATTGAAAAGTGCGAGAGGTGACGTTCCTACAAACCCGAACTTGAACGCGTCGCCGAATAGACACCTTTCGAGAGTCTGCTGCCCTCTGTTGGAAGCTGAGGAATCCGTGCACAATGGCGGACACAAATGACACCGCACAGCCAACGCTATACGAGACGATGGATGCAAGCAGGCGGCGGTAAAAGCGCAACGTCATGACGCTCGTGCGCTCGTCGTCTGCTAGGTCGGTATGTGCCAACCAATCAGACGTAAGCACGAACCGTGACGATTACGGTTTTTAGTCTGCATCTGCACGTTTGTGCTGGTGTGTCTCGGCATGGTTTGCAGTTACCCGTTTAGAGCGGCAGAAGGTTGCGCCGCCATTGTGCAGTGGTTCCGACCATCTAACGACCGGCGCGTGACTTTCAGAAAGGAA
>JAZHYW010016697.1:0-17528 GCA_037355805.1 Ixodes ricinus
AGTATTAACAATCTTTATAGCTATAGGCTACCCACAAAATTTGGAACAGAATTTCTTTATAACACTTCGTCCGTGGTAGAATCGTCTGGCTTGCAAAAACACATTGTACCACACCAAATTCGTAATCCTGATTACTGGCACGTACCAACGTGTCGGCTAAACACTGTAAAAGAAATGTTAGCATACCGAATCCCAAAGCTTCTAAATGTATTGCATTCTGGAGGTGTGTTTATAGAAACATTAACTATGGTGAATCGTGCTCTGTCATGTATGATTCTACATATATAGATTGGTGTGATTAGACTTTTTTTCTGAGTTTAAACGTATGCTTTGTGTTTTTTAACGAATGTCGTCTAATATGGTGCTTAGTGACGTTTTCATTTTCTTGGTTTTTTAGTTTTCATGACAATTATGTACGATTCTGTTTGGATATTGATTTTTTCGAAGCTTCTGCTGAATGTCCTGGGGCCGAGAACGCGTCAAGCCGCGTAGCGAGGCTTTTTTTCTTGGCTCCATCATTACGTGTAAGGCAAAATAAACTGGTATTACTATTGTTGGCATCTCGCATGGCTTTTTCAGTGTCATTAATCTAGGATCTCAGCACTTCTGTTAAAACCAGAGACAGATAACCTGATGATTTTAGTCTTTCAATTTGAGCGTAAAGACTGCTTAGGTAGCATGAAAACAGGAATTATCAAGTGCTAATGGTAGGCAGGAAGTAGCTATGCTCTTTTTTACGACTTTGGAATGTGGGAATGTGTAATGCAGGATAACTTTTTTCGAATAGGGGATGAAGGACCGGCAGAGGTGTTTGGGTTAGGAAGATATCGAAAGACTGAAAAATGCGAAATGCTTGTTTTGGGCTTTTCAAAAATAAAAGAAAATTCAAAACCACTGTTTAGAAAATTTTTTCAAACATTAAGAATAATTGTTTTCTGGGGATCCTTTGTAGATTAGTAGAAAGTCATCTACATATCGAAGCACATTTGTAAGTAGCGTGGAATTAATTAGGACTTCAATAGCGCGGTCAACCCTTGAAAGAAATATGTCACTAAATGATCAGTTTGCATCTAAAATGAAAAAAAAACAACACAAGTATTGAGAAACAAAACATCGATTTTTTTAATGCAAGAAATACTTTTTTATGCTAACCCCAATCCTCAAATTTGGTCCGTCCGTCCGTCCGTGCATTTTCCGCTAAATGCAGCGGGGAAAATGGTGTCATTTTACGTCACCTGATGTGACGTGACCTTCGGAAAATTGCATGTGACCTATGTGTCAACTAAGCTTCTGCGCTAAATTTAGCGGGAAAATTCACGTCTTGTGACGAAAACATCAGCTTAGTTTCCCTGCTGAATTGAGAGAGAAATTCACGTAACGGGACCTAACTTCCGTTTAGTTGCCCAATAAATTTAGCGGTAAAATTCACGTTTTGTGACATAGACACCAAATCAATTTCCCCGCTAAATTTAGCGGAAGAATCGGACGTCACGTGACCTATACAACCATTCAGTCCCCCCCCCTCCCCCGTAAATTTAGAGGGGAAAATATACGCCACGTGACACACCAGTCCACTCACCAATTCTCTATAATGCATTTCACGTTGAAGGTAAAAGTCGCTAATAATATTTTTGCAATACCGTATACGTGAGTAGAGTATTGGCGATTCGTATGTTCCGATATCAATCGCACTGTTCTTGCTTGTAGACAAAAAAGCGGCAACTAGTACTGTAATTAGGGAACACAATTATTCGAAACGTAATTACAAACATTCAGCTAGCCGTGGAAATAAAAAAGAGGTTTCTTCACTTGCTGCCCTAAGCGGATGAGATTCACACTTTCTAAAGATTAAAGGTTCTTATTCACATAGGTACATTAAAATTGATTTGAATTTTTCTGGTGGTGATGAATATATTTCATGCATGTTACACTAAAGCAGCTGGTATTCGAAATGGGCTTTACAGGGTATAAAAAGCCCATTAGGTAGAGTAAAGGTTATTACAAAGTGCTTTGGAGGAAAAACAACCTATCCGTTTTGGTTTTCATTTTCTTGTCCCAAAATGAGATACTACAAAAATACGTATGTATTACATAAAAAAATAATCGCCAAAGTCGAAACCGTTGTGGAGGCATTGTTGCTGAAAGAATACACAGGCAAGAATGAAGCACTTTTGCGGTCAGTCACATGGAAATGGCAGTCTTGAATGCGTATTCACTGGTGTTTGTCAGCGAGCTCACTACCAACCATATTCGATGCATCTTTTCGCACATCCTAATTTCTTCTTTTCGTGCCGTGTTTCCCGATTGTTGTGGGTTACGGAAGAACTAATAAGCACATCATTGAAAAATTATGAAGGCACGAAACACTATGACACGCTTGTACTATAGCCCCAAGCGAAGCACGGACAATAACTAAAAATACTGAAGTGATTTGCTCTTGTTCCATCTTTTCGTACGCTCAAGGCGAGCGGGTGCACCACATATCACTGAACCGCCAGCATTCCCTTTGTTGACATAAAATTTGGAAGCAGTAAGTTTAACTTTTAAGAACTCTAAAAACACTTATTACACACTTCTGTGCGCGCCATACAAACCGCATTTTGCGTTGCGTTATATATTAAAATTTGAAGCCCTGCGCACGGAGCTAAAAATCCGAGTTCTATCCTGTTTCTTATCATTTTTCAAAATGTATATTTTATCGAACGTACATGAGCCTGCAGCTGCCAGATCTGTTTTGACCGCAGTATGGCCCATAGTTCCGTGGTGTCCTGAAACGCAGTAGTTTTTAGCCCTAGCTTATTATTATGCCAGAGGCGTATCTGATCTATTTAGAAGAAATTTATTGAAAGCATAGTCTTACAAGAAAAACTTGTCAACTTATTGATTTTTGATGGTTATACAACAACGCGAGGCGTCACACTGCCACCGTGGCGCCACTATGGATGTAGTGCACGCGCAGGCGCTTCATTTCACCCGAATAATGTGGATGTGCTCTACTTACACTTGGTGCGAGCAAACTCGGACGTTTTGCAAGCAGCGTGTTGGATTGCATCGTTTTTTGTTGATACAGAAAGCATATACACACTATTATAGATACAGGTTACTCAAGTATATTACAGAGCAAGTGATGAAGTTTCTGTGTCTTTCAGTCTGCTTAACTAGGTTGTTCAGTCTTGCAGCAACGTCCAGCAGCGGCGTCCTGTGCGCGCTGACAGAAATGTCAGCCAAACTAAGTCGCGGAGATTCACAAAGCTGCTTTCAGGCGCAGTACACCGCTCTACTCAAAGGTTTGGCCGGGTGAATGGATGAATGGATGAAAGCGGCTGAACCCTTTAGATCAGGCGGCGGGTTGCACCACCGAGCCAGTGTGTCAATACTGATATAGAGGGCTATTAATACCAGCTCTCGCTCTATAATCTTCCGGATATAGTAGCGCCTGTACACAGCGATCCCAAATGTTCAATAAAGTTGTAATAATTGTGGTGTATATTAGCTTCTCAAACTTCAAATTATATGTCTATTTCTATAAAAAATTAATCTAGCAGAATTGACATGCTCGATGGCGGGTGCCGACGCAGACTGCCAAGTTTACCGAGGATTGCATTTGTGACACCACCTCCCGATAGGCGCACCCAGAAGGCGACGGCATCATCTACTTTCGGCCGAGTGTTTCGTTTGCTTGCTGAACCCATCGGGAGATAATACCACAAGCCTCGACATTGCAAAATAATGTTACCAGCATTTCACCAGATCGCAGAAATTAATTCTGAGCTCGATCTCCGCCGCTGTTCAATTGGATTTGAATAAACAAGGTTGGATAAACATTTGGACATCAGGAGACCGCACGACACTAGAGCGCCGAAGGGAGACCTCAAGACAAGGGAGCGTCGCAACACCAGAGGGCACGACAGAAGAGCGCCTAGACATGAAAGCGTCCGTCATTAGAGAGCGCGTCATGTGAGCGCGTGTGTGCGCCTCTGGAATGATTGATATTGGGGTCTAATGGCAGCCAACAGAATTACAAAACGCGTGTTCACGGCGCAGGAGAAAAGCTCAACGGAGGAAAGTTCCATGGAGTAATGCTCACTGCAAAACCGGCTGATGAGGTTGTAGCTCGCCACCCTTTTGACAAAAGCAGAGAAAGGCACACGCACAGCATTGGAACGCGCTAGAGTTCAGTGTTCGTCCTATTAAATTAACGGCGAAATACATGAAGATGTTGACACAGCTATGTATGCGAGCTACCGTAAAGCGCTGTACATATACAAACGGTCAATATAGTTATTGCTTTATTGTTGAAGTGACGACTAATTTTAAGATCAAATAATCATTTGATTAAATTAAGTGTGCACTGAATTGAGATGAAAGTAGCTTTGTGTGATAACTGAGCTGGGTGAAGTGGCGCAAGCGTGTTAAACACGCGGTCTGCAGTAACACCGTTTAATATAATTAATTTTGTTGATGTTATCTATCCTAACTACATACATTAGCGCGCAGTTGTCATCGCTGCCGATCATACTCTTACAAAAAATGAAACGAGTTTCAATTGAAAGTCATTCAATTGAATAGAAACTCAATAGAAACTCATTGATCATTTTTTAAGGGAGCGATCGAGGGTTCTTTTTGAAATTGTTCGCTACTTTCACCATCGAGACAATTCTATTTCTCATTTTTTTCCCCAGAAACAAAAATTCGGTTTACATACAAATATGGGTGAAACAAAAAATCGGTCTGGCGAGGAGCTTTTTTCCAAGAATAAAATTTGACTTATTTACTGAAAGTAAGCTTACTGGAGCCTACCGTGGCGCGCAGGCGTTACAACATTATCGTGTTTAATTCTGGCAAACGTTGGAAAAACGTCGAATTCGGAACGCGCTCTAAATCAATCTGTTCGTTCCTACGATTAAAGACGAAATATGAACCTGCACTCGCATGTTGTGCGCTGTTGGCTGTCACGTAGCAGTTGATTCAATGTATAAAAACCCAGTTACTACAGAAGGGGATTCGATACTTGAACGTTCTGCCAATGGAAAAGGCCTTAGTCACTGCAGCTGTTGTTCAGCGCTCTCGTGATGCGCGCTCTAATGACGCGCGCTTTCGAGTCGCGGCGCTCTGCTGTTGCGCGCTCTGCCGTCGGCGTTTTCGTGTTGTTGCGCTCTTGTCGCGTCCTCCCGTTTGCGAGTATACTTGGGCAAAACTAGGACCAATACTTCAGAAATGGCTTTCATCGTTGCAATACGACACTGAGACGACAAGAACATCTTCATAATTTGATATCAAGAAGTTAAGTTGCTTATACAAATTATTTACTTACATTGTCAAGCGAAAAATCTCAGCCTCACTGTGGAGTCTCCATGCCTATCTAGATCCATAGCAACGTCCCTAGCAACGGTCTGGATTCTGGACCCAGACGCTATATTGTCAGACTTCATCGCTTATCGGAGTCAATTTCAGGTTTCCAGGAACAAATTTCTAGTTCTATAATCCAGATAGTGAAAAATTATACTATGTTCTTCGGAAGGGGATCGTTTATGGGATTAAAAAAAAAATGAGCACGCGAGATTAGGAAGTATAAATCATAATTTGTAGCATCAAATTTTGGCAAATAAAAGCGGACAATATCCTACACTCACTCCCTCGAACGCTCGCAACGGGGCGAAGAACGTTTAAATAGGGCAGGACCCGGCAAGACGTCAGACCCAGCGACGCCGGAAAAAGAACCCGATCCCAGACTGCCTCGCGCACGGACGCGCTCTCATCCCATAGAGTTATTACAATAAACGCTAGAGGCTCAGCTGGCGCTAGTGTCTACGGGACTTCCGGTTGCAAATTGAAGCAGACAGCATGCAGTCTACATTTCCAGCCTCCCTGTGTATTCCTATGGGAAAACGCGTGTGAATTTTGTCTCTTTCGCCGGAAAATAACATGCATAACTGTTTGTCATATCGGTTGTAACGGATAGTATGTACCTTTATTGGTATTGTGAAAGTGTAATTGCTTTAGTTACAACATTTTTCTTTACCACTGAGCGATGTTAAACTTCGCTCTATTTCAGAGCCCAAACCGCCTGTTTCAAGGAAGGTATGTGAAAACGAGCGACGGTTCTAAGCAAACTAACGATCGAAAGGAATGTAGTGTGTGTTCAGGTTCGCTAGCATTTCGGTGGTGCTTATATATTGCTAATATGCCCGTCCTGTCATTGGATGAAAATGACTCCGTCGTGCGCATCTTTACGATCGGTTAAAGAAACATTCGAACGCAAAAAATAAAGCACGTGAGCTACGAAAGGTATGTCTTTTTATTATTTCCCATGTCGGGCAGTTTTTATCGGGCACCTGCTCTCTGGCTGCCCTTATTTGCAAAGATTTGGAGCGTGCGGGTGATGCTTTGAACCATTTGAACCCAGAACAAGCATCTTCACAGTACTTATTTATTGCAAATCTGACTATATTACGTGACTTTCAATTTATTTTGATCGTCTGCAAGCACAAGGAGTTACTTATCCAGTGTTACTGCGTAGTTCTTGCCGTCTCTCTCGGTTTTCTACATGTCCTTCGTTCGTTTGGCACGTATATCCCCCATGTTGGAAAGCATCGACGCCGTGTTCGCGCTAACAGTGTCCGACAGTGCACAAAAATACACGTACGAAGCCGTTTTAGCACCGTTTTTAATGCGATTAATTTGAAAGAAAAACACCGTTACTGACCATTTATTTCGTCTGCGTGACTGAGAAATGTTCCAATGTGGCTAGTACGTACAAGTTGTTCGTGATATTTGCTCTTATAATCGAGCGCAGAGAGAAAATGCACTCGCTTTTTCCCATAGGAATACATTACCGGAAGTCAAATTTAGACTGCTTGCTGTCTGCTTCAAAATGCAACAGCACACTAGCGCCAGCTGAGCCTCTAGCGTTTATTGTAATAACTCTATGTCTCATCCAAACTAAATTCAACCAAGCTCCCATCGTCTGCTCTCCGCTCGGTCGTTAGGCTTAGGCGACGTCTGCTCCGTGCCTGCGGACTGCTTTGTCTGCTCGCTGTCGCGGCTGGCTTTCGATTCGATTGGCGCACCAAAAGATGTTTCGATGCGGTCCCGCATTCTCATCACGGTGGAGTGAAACCAACACCTTCTGGAAGCAAGGTTTGTATGGATTTTTTCAACCCGCGATGCCATTCCCAGCGTCCGTGCGTACGACGACTAACACGCGATCGCTTTCCAAAGCCGTGCTACGACGACTCGTTCTGAGACGACGCTCCAGGCGCGGTGTCGAGAGCGTCCGCTACACGCCGACTTCCTACTAGTCAGGCAAATGTTAAACTCCAAATCTCCATCTGTTCGACACCGATTCATTTGACGCCGCCATGAAATATTGGGGCAAACAACAGCGTTGCCACGGAAATGCCATGACAATGAGGGTTGTTTGCCCCAAAAATCAATTTCGGCACCCATTGACGAGCTCCCCGTTGGTTGAGAAGAGTTCGTGGCCACACCTACTTCCGTTACACTTCGCTCCATGTATGGAGAATGCGGACGCCACCTCCTGCTCCTTATAGACCTTTTTCATTTTAGTAGTTGCCTCACCGGCGGATAGAGGGCGCTGACGCACTCGGCGCCATTAGGTTGCTTCAATTTGGTTGGTTCCGGTTTCAACGTGAACGCGGCTATGTTGCTGTTTTTGCGTAATTTTGTGATACGATAATTTCGCTGTAGCACACAACCAATGAAACAGTGGTATTGAGCCACATTGAGGACTGCGAGGTGTATTTTGGCCTAAATTGCGGGCTTTTTTTACGAACTCCTTTGATGTATCTGATTATGGTCGGTCGCGCAACGCCTCACTGATGTACAGGGAAGATTACCATCGTCTACGGCCATACCCGATGGCACCAGTTTCCTGAAAAACAAAATAATGAAGAAACTAACACGCGGATGTAAAGAAGCATATCGACAGCTTGATTAGCAATGTGCTGAATCCGCCAGAACAGATGAACTCGCGAGTTTACTACTCACTGTTTGGTTTTCGTGGGAACCCAACCTTTAGTGAATTTCGCTAACTAAAAACGTATCGTGTGATGACGGAGATAATTGATATAAGCAAATAATATCGTCTAGGCCTCTTTTTTTATTTATTGTTTGAGCATGTTTTGACAGCCCGAGTAGGAAATTTCTAAAATTATCAACCCTGCTAAAACACTAATAAGCAGCATTTTGCGATAGTGGTGCTGGGAAATAAATTATTTTTATATGAACATTTGCTTACTCAACTTACGATATAAGTGACAGGCCCGTCAAATTAAATCTGGCATTTGTCTTCCGTAAAATTGGCAAAAAAAAAATTTAGAGGGCACAGGAGGAGAAACACCTCGGAAAGTTTGGTTGAATTCTAGCGCTAGGCACCACTTCACGGACCTATGTGAACAAATATTTATTTGTTTGAACAGATTCGCTTTGTAAATTTCGGCGTCGCGAGCCACCACAAGTAAACCTCTATTCGCCATCGACAATCCTGGATTCAAACAATTGTTATGCAGACGGCATTTTTTTTTCGGCGTCAAAATTTGCGGCCTATAGATAATGGCAAAAATTAAAACAACGTACAAAAATGAAAAAAAAATAAACGAAGAAGCGCGTCATTATTGCGCATGCGCCGAACCCAAACCGCGTTTTGAATTTGCAAATAGAAACGACATTATTTCTTTGTGCACGCTATTCTAAAACTCGCTACTGTTAAGTGTCTGTGTCATACTGTTGAAATTTGGGCTAGTTGGTGAAGCATGTTTACGGGTAAAACAGCGCGAACAAGACACAGGACAGAGAAGATGCACACAGACGAAGCGCTGTCTGTGTCAATTTCTTACGCGGGAAGTCCCAACCTTTGTGTTAAAATAAATTAAGTGGATGGCACTGGTTATCTAAATATATTCAATAAATCACTTAAATGACTGTCGAAACGGGAGCGAGCACGGTATACAATTTCTTAAACTTCACAAGAAAACCGTCCAACCAAATGTTTACGTCGCAAAAAAAAAAAAAAAAAGATTGAGAATCTTATACAAATGTAAATGTGATATTATGAACAAACACATCGCCTGATGTGGACGTACCATTACTTTTAGCCTCAGATAAAATACAAGGTAAACGTTCGTTGTCTATCCCCTCCGCGATTTTCTTCACATAATCAGAAGAAACTGTTTTCAATATATTATGAATACAAAGAACGATACTTTGAGGAAATACAGATATAGTCTCCTTGCGCTGACTATTCTTGACGCCTTCCGATCCTAAATACGCGATATAAATGTACGCGCTTCTTACTGAGAATGTTCCGCCACTATTAGTAAACAAACCTCAGTTGTCATAAGGACCTTTGAACCCTCGTGATGTCTTAGACGTCGGGTAGACGTATCGGACTACAGTTTCCGAAGTAAGGCAAGAAAGCGCGGTGAAACGCGACGAAAAACACGAATACAACGCATCCGCCAAGGCGCGGAGGGGAGAGCGGAGCAGCAAGTTGAAGCAACCTAATGGCTGCCGCGTCACGTGATTCCAAGATGGCAGCGCCCATGCGGAGGAGGATGAAACGGTCTATAACCTCCTTGCAACGGGGCTGATTGTATGAATGGGTAGATTAATAAATGAGTTCTTGCGAAACGTTTTGTAAAGGGCGGTAGCTCGCGCCACCTAGCAAATTAACCGCAACATCCGCAGTGTCGGAGTTATTTTTTTTCAAGCACTTCAGTTGAATTTAGCTTCCGTATTGGATACGAGTAGTGTACAACTCAAACAGTGCACTCAAACAATACATTTGTCAATAAATACCTTCGGGGGAAATGACCGAGTTCAATAACTGGATGCATAAGCCGCAGCGTTAAACGAGAGCAAGAGTGGTTTCTCTATTTCTCCACGAGGAATTTCGTTAGTGATTAATATTACTTTGTTTCCAGGCTTTTGTCTTCGCAGCCGAAATGTGAGACCGCTGATCTGTACTGAGTAATCGCCACTCTTCAGTGGCTGGTTCCGGCGCCGAAATGTTACAGTCTTTGTCGGCCGAGTACTAGCTTTTCCGCGTGGTCTTCGCGGTGTACCGAACAAGGCCCATACTTTCGCTATACGAAAACATTTTAAGCTGCCCTTCATACAGTTGCGACGTAGCCATAGCCATTGCGTTGATCGCACAAGCGTCGCAGACCAACGAGTCCTACGAAGCAATCGGAGTTCATGGACACCTCAGTAGGTGACGTCGTTTTGACGTCCTTGCGTCGAAACGTCGATGCAAAAACGTCGTTTTGAGTCAACGTGACGATTGACTGACGCGGCTCCCTCATTAGGCTGAGAGAATTCCCGTTTCCGGTACAAAGGCAAACTTCACATCACGGCCACGTGATTTCATATGTTGGTGGCTAAGTCCGGTCGAGTCAAGGAGGAAAGCAAACGTGAGTTTTCATTTTCTTTTTGTTTTTGGTGCAAATCTGGAAGCAATAAAACGAAAACGGACAGCTACTCTGAGTTCCATGAAGATTGACGATTAACTGGGGTTTTTCGTTTGGAAAAGGAGAAAAATAATTTCATGTTATCTTTAAGGAGAAACGCTCTCAGAACGATGAATTATCATCGGGATTTATGGGTGGCACATTCAGAAGAGGTTTAAAATTCCGAGACACTGGTCGCCAGGCTACCAGTAGCGCTGGCTAGATTGGCTGCCCCTGGCCCCCTTGTCAACGCCTAGCCGCGCGTGGTCGCGTACAAAACTCTCCCATAGCGTTGCGGAGAGGTTTCGTGACCGGTAGCGTATTGAAGGACTCTGGTTCAACTATGAAGCGTTTTAGGGGTGTAATACTGTTCATACCTCGGTTAAAAATTGCAATAAAAACCGAAGCCCTCACGGTCCTAGATATGGTGCAGTGCATTTATAAGAGAAAAGTTGGGGAGAGCAGGCGCTGAATACGTTGCATCATCTGGCAGTAAAAAACAAACAAAAACAACAACACTGACACTCACTAAACTGCGTGGCTCCCCAGCCGACGATGAACCCGTGGTATCCGGTCACATCCTTCTTGGAGATTTCCCCGAAGGGCAGGCACACGGGCTGCACGAACTGGTTGAAGGAGACCTCCTTGCTCAGCTCGAGCACAGCGACGTCGTTGCTGTATGTGCGGCGATCGTAGCTGGGATGCCTGTGCACCGCGCTTACATCCACGTCAATGGGAAGGGTGTTGTCGTCGGCCGACGAGAGGTCGTGGTCGCCCAGACGCACGCTGAAGAGCCGCGCCGGAAGCCTGGACGAAGAATGGGCGACCTTAGATTCAGCCCGCGGGTTCCAGTAGGCCGCCTTTATTTCTCACCGGTGTTTAAGAACAGAAGCTAATGCGCCAATTTCAGAATAAATTTGTTAGAACGTTTTCTGAACTTCATATTTTTTGGGTTGGTTGGTTTTGAAAATGTTTCGACCTTAATTTAGGGGTGTATTTACCATGTCATTTTCTTACGCAATCACTTTAAAGCTCTTGTTTTTTTACGTCAAAAACGCGGAAATGGTGAATAATGTTACCTATTATGATACAAGGGCTTTGGTGTGACCTACTTTGTAACACACAAAGGTCACATCCAACACGCATTATTGAGCGCCGACAAACACACAATAATATGTGTTATTCGATAACAATTTAGTTGCAAGTGGCGCTCGGTGTCGTCTTGTTCTTTGAGGCGCTTATTATTCTTATGATAAAGAGGCTATGATTGTCAACCTACTTTGTGGCGCGCACACCGACGCTGACGCAGTGCGCGGCCGTCAGGATGTGCTTGGGGGAAACTAAGGCGCCTCCGCAGCCGATCTTGCCCTTGTCGCTCGTCTTCAGGTAGATGGCTGCCTGTGCAAAGCAAAGGCAGCACTTTCAAGCAATCCTGCGAGCTGGATTTTTAGTGCAACGCTCGACGTGTCGTGGGTTTTCACACTTAGTTCTTACCCCTACTGAAACAAAAGTATTAACCATTACTTCAATGACTTATAATACCCCATAAAATAATCTTATGACACATAATATCTATTTTTCTCACCAAAAAACAAACAGGATAATTTCATGTCTGGCCACGGCTGTTTTCTTTACCCTTCCTGTCAGATAGGGCATACATGTCATTGTTTTCATCTTGCCTTTGTTCATTCTCGAATTAGCGATATTTTATTTCCATGGATGTGGCACAGAGCAGCCGACGATAGTTTGCGTTTATATGTAATAATAGTTGAAAACATAAAGACAGACTACCTTGAACCATTTAATATTGTAACATTTACTAATAAAACCACTTAATTTAAATTAGTGTTTGCGTTACCTTCGCTCGAAAATTTAAGTTAGGGGTCGCATGGTTTGCATATAATTTTTGGTAAGGGAGAGCCTTCCATAACTAGATTCTTTATTTTTCCTTTGTATATTACTGTATTAAGCTGAAAACAATGACATGTATACAGAATGAGATATACCTAAACGACGACAATGGTGTGACTATTCCTCAGTCTGAATGCTGCTCTGTGTTTAATGAAGTGTTTCCAAAGTCGTTTTTGAATCTACCCTCCGTTTGTCTTCCTGATGTTGCTGATTCGAGCTTTTTTCCTGTGGATCCTGTGCTGATTGACTGGGTTGGTGTGATGCATTTAATCCGAAATTTAAAAGTTTCTTCGTCATCTGGACCTGATGACATTAACTCAAAGTTTCTGAAGAACACTGAAGTATACTCCTCCATAATTTTGTCGAAACTTTTTTCACAGTCCCTAGATACCTGTATTGTGCCCGGCGATTGGAAGGTGGGCAAGGTGGTACCCTCGTTTAAATCAGGAATTTCGCATTCTCCCCTTAATTACAGACCGATATCTTTAACTAGTGTTCCTTGTAAAATCCTAGAGCATATAATTTATTCTAACCTTGTTAGTTTCCTAGAGAGTAATGCATTTTTTACATCATGCCAGCACGGCTTTCGTAAGACGTTCTCCTGTGAGACACAACTCATTTCATTTACACATGAACTTTTTGCTGCTTTAGATAATGAATCTCATGTTGACTGCATATTTCTGGACTTTTCTAAAGCTTTCGACCTCGTATCTCATCAGCTACTCTGTTTGAAATTAAGCAGATTAAATATTGACCCTAACATTCTCGCATGGATTGAAAGTTTCTTGTCTAACAGAACCCAATTTGTAGTTGCTAACGACTTCAAATCATCCTCGTCCCCCGTTACTTCAGGTGTGCCACAAGGGTCTGTGCTTGGCCCTCTTCTCTTTCTCATCTACATTAATGACCTTCCTAACTCTATCGACTCATCCATCAAGTTGTTTGCTGACGACTGTGTCATTTTTCGAGTCATTTCTACTAGTTCCGATTCCTATGTGCTTCAGTCTGACCTTAACAAAATCTCTAATTGGTGTGATATCTGGAAAATGCGTCTGAATACTAACAAGTGTAAAGTAATGAGAATTACGCGTCAGACCGTTTGTGGCAGCATTTACGATTATCAACTTTCAGGCAGTGCACTTGAACAAGTAACGTCATACAAATACCTAGGGGTTCACATAACAGCTAATCTGTCTTGGCAAATGCATGTCAAACATATAGTAAATAACGCTAACCGTATGCTTGGATATTTGCGTCGTAACTTTTCTATGGCACCATCATCTTTAAAGCTTCTCCTCTATAAAACTTTCGTCCGCTCTAAACTGGAGTACGCATCTTCGGTTTGGGACCCAGGCCTGGAATTTCTTATTAATAACTTAGAATCGATACAGAATCGCAGCGCGCGTTTTGTCTTGTCAAACTACTCCCGTTCATCTAGCGTATCCTCTATGAAGGCAACCTTGAACCTTCCGAACCTTTCTCTGCGCAGAAAAATATCGCGACTCACGCTATTTCATAAAATATATCATTATAACCCGCACCTCAAAACCGAACTTTTTCAGAGCCATCATACGTCTCATCTCGTTCGGACCACCATAACAAAGTAGGCGTGCCACATTGTCGCACTAACTTGTTTTTCGATTCATTTATCCCAAGGACTAGCAACGAATGGAACCACCTGCCCGCCTCCATCGCAACGACTACCGACGATTTCACTTTCAGATCCGCCATTGAGTGTTATGTACTTTCTCAATAACCTGCGTTGTCTGCATTTTTTCATTATCTGTTAAATTTCTGAATTAACTACCTGTTGTTTGTTTTTATGTTTTCCACCACTCCCTTCTGTAACGCCCTCTGGGCCTTGAAGGTACTGAAAATAAATAAATAAATAAAATATTAAGGCGAGATCTTTCGTACAGGGAAAATAACGAGTGTGCGCTTCTCTGGTATAGGTAACTATTCTCATTTATTTGAAAATTCTTCAAGATGCATTTGAGCCCTTAGTTGGGTTGTCGCCAATTTATGACGAGACATCATAATTAAATAATTCGCGTCTATAAGAGCAAAAATTTGTGAAGCGTTTTTGTTAAAGATCTGCAGCATGGCCAGTGCAACGTTATCGCCAGTGCGTAACAGTAGACGCGGATGACGATCTAAAGGCCGGTTCAGACACTTGCGTTTGAGTGCGTTTGACTGCGTTGCGGCGAGAACCGAAAGCGAGTCACCGGCACATTCGTGCTTCGAATGATGCGTGGAATCCAATTCAAGCGAATCTTCTGGCACGCGATATGAGAAGCGGGGATGTCCTGGCGTCTCGCTGCCGCAACGCAGTCAAACGCAACTGTGTGAACCGGGCTTAAGCCTGCAGGTGTGCTACTTTAATTCACGAGGAACGAAAGAGCAGCGCGAGCTTTAGCATTTCGTGCTCTCAATCTGCGGTGCATCCTACTTGAGCGCTGAACATCAACTACTGTCACGGAGCAAATGGAATGAGAAATAAATATCAGAACTTAGAAAGTGCCGGGAAGCTGGCTAGAAAATTACATAGACGAAAGAAAAAAAAAATTGTAAAAAAAACAAACACGGAATTTTATATCGTCTTCCCCGTCTGAGGGTTCACACACAAATATGTCGTCTAAGGAAAACCTGTTTTGAGGAGTTCGCCTCTACATCTGGTGAACACACTCAGAAGCGGGGAAAATAAAACTGTTTCCGGATGGCACTTAAACCGTTAACAAAATACAATCTAACGAATACAAAAAATGAATGGCAGAATAAATCCAAGCGATCTTTTTTGAGTTACATATTTTCTGCGTCGTTATCGCTATAACATGAAAAATTTTGATGCTATTTTATATCACTCAAGTTTTGCACACAAGCACGCAAAATCCCGGTCACTTCTAGACGTAAGTAAACGAAGGCTCCCTATTAAAACACGGCGTACACAAAAGCTGTAGTGTGAAACGGTCTTAAGGGGTATGGGCTGCGATAGCAAATAAAAATGGGTAGTGGATTGAACGTTTCAGTGCAGGTTGGCAACATCGGGACACTGTACCCCCGAATATTAAGTGATGCGCACTGCAGCACTGGCATGCAGGCAGGTTTCCTCGAGGAACATTAGAGGTCCAAGGATACTCAAAAGCTTTAATATATCACGCTCCCTGAGTATCATCAGGCGTATCTCACTCGAATGAACAGTTGGGTTAGTTGGTATACGTTCATGATCGAAAACGGAGCGAAACACAAATGCGCATCTGTGTCCTCATGTTTTGAACTGTTTTTTTTATCATGAACTTATTCATCACAGTTATTCGCAGGTGCCTGCATTATCCGTTGCACAATCACTGTAGCACGAACTCTACATATCCGGATAAATATTAACGTTGTTCTTGCCAACAGACCGTGTTTTTTTTTAGTCAGTTCTAATCACCTTTGTGTAGGACGTGCTTGACATACTACTGCTATGATTTGTGTCAGAAGGGGAGAGAAAAGCACACGCGCAGCCATATTGGGCTAACTAGTAGAGATTGCAAACTAAATGACGATTGCACTTCTGAGAGGAGCACATTTCCTGGCGTAAACAAAAAATAGAAAAAGTAAATAAAAAACATCGGCACGTGCACTTGTTTTAAATTAATCTCTGCAACTGTAGCATCTCCGATCAATTATGCGCCACAACAGTGAGGGAGAGGAGAAGAGGAGAGCGCGTGGGAACGTGAGAACACCGAGCTCTGATTGGAACGATTTGAGGGTAGAACTAAATCCAGCTGCCTTCGTCTTCTCTGCTCCCGACGAAAAGCGTTCGAATGCGAGAGTCAAAAGCCGGACGCCTGCGTTCCGCGTTCTAACGCGTTCGACGGGGGCAGGGGAGGCAAAGGCAGCTACATTTAATTCTACCCTGTAATCCGTCCAACCAGAGATCGGCGTTCAGACGTCCAGACTCGTCTCTTCCTCTCCCGTAGATTCTCGACGCAAAAGTCACAGAAAGAGGAGGAATGGCTCGGAGGTGCTTCAGTTGTCCCGCATTCAGCAGGTGCCTTTTGGCTTCGGTGTCGCGTTTCGTGAACTTGAATCCTACACGCGCAGCCAGAGCACGGAGAAAGGCAACGAGCGCCTGCTGGGGTCGGGAGTACGAAAGAGACGCCCCGCCGTTCTAACCTTGTCAGTGAACATTGCTAGCACCCTTAGTTTCCGAGATACTTCCGCCCAGTCGCGGTGTTCCTCGAGACAGATAGGAAGATTGACGAACCATCCAAGGCCAGGCCCCCACTTCCGAGATTTTTCCACCGACGATACGGGAGTTGCTGATGTTCGAAATTCCACAGCCTGCAAAAGTATCGAAAGAAGAGAGAGAGAGAGAGAGAGGAGATGGGGTCTAAACAACATATACATTTCCTAGACAGTGGACAATGTTTTTAACCGGGGTGCCGCATACGGGTGAGAGGAATTTTGAAAAGCAGCCGTCGAGGAAGATCTGCATTCCGGTTGCCTTTATTGTATCACGGCCAGCCGCGGACATCGCTAACCTCCACCTCTCAACCGAAAAAAGCGTACTTCACCGTATTTCTCGTATATTGATCCACGTGTGCACGTGATGCAGTACGTATAATTTTTACTTCGTGGCTTTATCAAACAATGAACTATTGAAGGTCAACCCAAAGTGGGTCGCAACAACGGAGGTGGCAGAATAAGATGACTTAGCAGTAATAGGTAACTGAAAGACAGTGTGAAAGCCCGATGTCCCGATGTTAATATTGGGGCTGGACCTCCTCGAAGTTTATCGAAGTCGAAAGCAGACACACACACCCTACCCTGTTGGCGCGGACAGAAACGTACTCCGATCAGCCGGTACGTTTCGCTTCACTATTGCCATTTGGTTTGTTTACCCTCTGAGTGTTTACAGCCTAATAAAGTCGCGAGAGCAGTAGTAATAGTGGTAGTAGTAGTAAAAAATAATAATGATGATGATGATAATAATAATAATTATAATATTATTATTAATATTTAATGTCGAGAGTAAATGTAGCAAGTTCAGTTTTTGGGACTGCTCAAACCCAGCAAGGACTTGTAAGACGGCTTCTAGCATTCAAAGTTAGCAGAGTAGATGGTAGTACGTAAGCACGTGCATGCACAAAATACGCACGTACG
>JAZHYW010016698.1:0-11286 GCA_037355805.1 Ixodes ricinus
AGGTACAGCTTTAGGCTTCGGAAGGGAATTAAGTAATTACGTTTAGGAAATAGGGTTAAAGAAGCTTACGTTCAGACTCTCTCTCGGGCAGGTCAATTTTTTTTACTACCGCCTTTTGATAAGGCGAAAGCCATCCGGAAGGAACCCCTCGTTTTTCCGGAGCCAAGGAAAGTCCGCATGCGAGTCGTGTAGTTCCTGCGGATAGTCTAGGTCTACTTCCAAGATGTAACCGGTGGGCGAGTCGTCTGAAACCTGATCGGGCTGAAGGGCATCGATTTCTTGTCCGTCTAGCCATCGGAAATTGATGTACGGAAGCGGTTGTCTCATTGTTGACGCGTTAAGACCGTTCTCATCGAGGTCGTACATTTGAGAAGTTTCTTTGTTAGGATCAAACGAGTCACTGGTCGAAACGTTAGCTCTCGCATGTCGAACTGCACATTGCGGAATTCCTCCTCGTAAACCCGATTCAATAAAAAAATCAGCAGAACCCATCCTTTGGGAATGATTATCTACGTTAATGCGAATAGCATCAAACGGTGCGGAGTTATGCGCGTTCGTCAGGTGGCCGGCACACTCTAGATACGCCAGCCCACTCTTGAGGCGATTCTAAATTTGTTGACACTTTCACAGCCCTGCGCACGATCTCCGCAGCCCAGCACGTGCGTTTGTGTCACTTAGGAAGGCGAGCAAAGCACGCGCCATACGCACAAACACTCAAAATGGTACCGACCAGACTTTCTGGCGTCTCAGCTAGTCTCAACCAACGGTACTCTAAACGGTTGTTTATATCTTTACCATAGGACGCGCCTTACAGCGCTGTCACAGCTACCGGTGCGCGCGCGTTCCATGCACGAGGGCTCATTCCGCTCTCGTGAGGGTGAGCACGGCCGCTACATCACCCTCTCCCGAGCGCGGGAGAGGGTGAGCTAGGGGCAGTGCTAAGCCTCACGAGAGCGGAATGAGCCCTCGTGCATGGAACGCGCGCGATAGTAAAGATATAAACAGGTGTTTATAGTGCCTGGAATGACTGCCTTCATAGCTCTGTGGTTAGCGCGTCTGCCTGCTGATCAAAGGGTCAACGGTTCGAATCCCGCCGGCGCCGGTCTTTTTTATTTATTTATCGACCCGCGGCGTAAGAGGTTAGATAGCCAGATAGATAGATAGATAGATATATAGATAGATAGATAGATAGATACATAGACGAAAAGTGCGTGAAGTATCCAAAGAATGCTATTCGCATTAATATTCGCATAAAAAGTAATGGGCGTTGACGTCGTCGAGGAATTCAAGTTTGATCTTTGTTTGCCTAAGCGCACAAACCAAGCTGAGGGCAGGAAGCGACACGAAATGCAGGGGATCGATCTCGTAGGTTTCCAGGGTCCATTTCCTAAAAATTCTGCATTACGTCAGAAAGAAGGTAAGCAGTCGAGTTTTAGATAGCAGTTGCTGTACTCTCCCACGTTTTTTAACATGAATGTTTCAAAAACGACTTGGGCGTGGTGATAATCCTTCTTGCAACTGTGGGCGTCGAAAAGCTTGTTTTAAAACGACTCAATTGGTGGCAACTCGGGCTCATCGTACACGTTAAAGTCGGTTGTGTAATCGCAGGGAAACATCACCCGTCGTGCCAGCAACTCAATATGTTGCTGGCTGGGATAGAACGGAATGAACGGTTTTATAGATTGTAAAACTATTTAATGAATACATTGTGAAATCATTTTATAAATGAGGGCTACATTCGCGTCCGTTTTCGTTCCTGTCGTTGTTGAATCTCTCTTCGTCTCGTTCGCTTCCTGTCGCTCGTGTTTCTAGGGGTTTTTCTTATTTCTCATTCCCATCTGGGGTCATCGGGGGTCGAAGTCCAGCTGGTTGGGTTCCGATCACATCCTCCGGTCGAGGCGGGGAGGTTGGTTCGAGGTTCTCCTTAGCGCGTCCTCGCCGCCAGCATATTTCCTTACATATTCCAGTCAAGGTTGGGGATTTTATTGTACATCAAATTATTCTCTTATCTTTATAAGTTGTTCACGTCCCTCTCTCTAGCTTGTCTGTTGGTACCACCAGTAAGTTGTGCACCTCTAACATCGAAGCGAAGAGGCAGCAGGTCTCGTTAACACGACTTACACCGCCTGACTTCCAACCGTTGTTGCTACACTGCCATTCCCTCTCCCAATGCGCATCTACCTTTTTGTATAAATGTTCATTCATTACTGCTTGCTCTATCCCCTAACCCTTTCAACCATTTCTCAACCTGATTGCACAAGATTCTGAGAATTTTACAAACCGCGGCTTCAGACTGTCGTGAGCTTGTTCATCAAACTTTTTTGGTAAACATTTTTTTATATAGAGGGTTTTTGACGCACGTGTGTGGCTTGCAGCGAACAAGCATTATCAGCTTTTAAACCTCGCGCCAGACAGCGCCTAAACTGCCTCTCCCATGGAGCGAAGCCTGTTGTTTGTAGCAAGGAATTTATGCATAAACTCCCATTGGCTGGCGCGCGGTATAGTTCCAAGGAACGCCACCCCACGAGAAAAGCCCTCTTCATGGCGCAGCGGCCCGGTCGCCGGTAAGAGAGACAGGTGGCCGGGCTCTGCAAAGCAGCGGCTGCAGAGCCCGCCCGGCCAGCCTCCACAGATGACTCCCGGCCGGGCTAAGCGCGGCGGGCAGCTTAGAAATACGCTACGCATAGGAATGCTTTCGAATTCCTGCACACGTTAGCAGTCTTAAGTGTCTTTGTAGTTTTTTTTTCAGCTCAATACACATAATTTGCAATAACATAAAAGGATTAAAGGTGTGCGTGGTCGTATTAGTGCATGTCGATTGTGAGTTCAAAATTAACATTAAAGAGATGTTCAGATATGACTAATTGTCGCATTTGCGTACGAGGGGCGCTCATAAAGTTCGTATTATTGTCCCGAAGGAATAGAGGTTCAGCAATCAAACTCGAGTAGGAGCTGAGACTTTCTCTACATGTTCGCCACCAAAAGTTACCCACTTTTTGCAGCAATGCACCACATGCCGGAGGCCATTGATATAGAACTCCGCGTCTTGACTGTTCAGGAATCGCTCCTACTTCAGCAATCACTCTGGTCGCCGTCCTTGAAATGCTTTACTCTTATTTTGGCCAGCACTAGAAGCGTCTTTGTCATTTAACCAAAAGCGTCGTAAACCGGGACGTTGTCCCCGAACAACGCTCCCAAATTGGAATGAATATCCTTGGCATTGCTTCCCTTCAAATGAAAGAAACGGATCACTGTATGTGCTTGGCACCGACGGGCGGTGCCATTTTTGTTTCGTCTCCCTAGCGGCGTTCCGTGCGACTATAGTATGTGATGTTTATACTGTGCGGAAACCAGAGGGACGCGCGCTCTTGTGGATGCCTGTTTTGTTCCGTTTCCTTTAATTTTTTGTGCCGATAATACGAACTTTATGAACGCCCCTCGTATTTGCCTGGCTAAGAAAAAGTTTGTCAACCCAAATTTACTTTGCGGTCTGGCGTCTTTGAGTATATAAAATAATTTATTGTATTTATAGAGAATATAAGAATGTAGGAGTTCATTACTTCAAACTGTCAAGTTATATAGATCATTCAACAAATTTCATAAAAGTAAACCACAATATGTGACATTTATACTGCGGCCATACTCATAACTCGTTTTAAGTTATATAGCCCAAGGCGGGTAGCTCTCAGAAAAAATAAATTCTAAAGTAATTGCATTACTTTTTAAAAGTAATTTGTAATTGTAATTATTACTTTTCACCTAGTAGTAATTGTAATTGTAGTTAAACTACTTTTGGAGCAAATAATTGTAATTGTAGTCAAATTACATTTTGAAAATAATTTATCCATGTCTCATACACGCCTCACTGTTATGACTGGGACCGGATACCTCAGTGGTTGTTAAAGACTACACATATTCGCCTCAGTATGTGTTTAGGCTGGTTTTCCCTTAACGTAAACTGAAACGTTTGAAATAGGTCGAAATGAATTTTGAGTATATTGCAGGTGTATTTTGTATATTAAGATGTACTAGAAGTATACTAGAACAACCTTTTACGTTTTTACGTACTACTAATACATATTTATAAAAACATACTAAAATACGCGTTTTAAAAGTATATTCCAAATCCATTTGAAGTGCACTTTTATGCTTATATACTATGTTCGTATACTATAAATACGTTTCAGATATATTTCCAAAATATAGAGCTGAAATTTCGCTTTTCGCACACTTTAACAAAAAATAAATTGATCCAGCTAACAAAATTGGAAGAGCTGCATACATAAAATTATATTTAAAAGCAGCGTGACAAGATGCAATTCTCAGTCATGACAATCAGGATTTCAAAATCGGCCGTAATATACTTAACTCAGTGTAATTATCCTACAACCATATTACCTACCTTTAGCGAAAAATCTCATTAGTATAAGGATTTTTTGTCCAATAAGCACATATGATCAAACAAGATCGTAGAAGAAACCAAGAGAACACTATAAGATTATGTAGAAAGTCATAAGAAACTTTTCAGATATATTTTTTATATATTTTTAGGTTGTTATGTGTTCTTATATGATCTTATTTGAACACATGTGCCTATAGCACCAAGAAATTTTATATACAAATAATATTTTTCACTTAAAAAGTATTCACTCGAGAGTGTAGGTGCTTTGCACCTAAGGTGCGCTGTCTTTAAGGTTTGAGTTAATAAATCTTGTGACAAACAAGACCACGAACTGGTTTCGTTGAAGGTGTGAAGGTATGTGTTTGGATTCATTTTATTTCATTCTCATTTCACAACACTCGTTACAAATTTCTTGGTAGCGAAGTTGCTTTTTTTCACAAAACTGCCACTATTTATTAGTTGAAGATATATTCAGAACTGAAAATTGGAGTTATATCAAAATTTCTAAACATTCCGCTGCAAGCTAAATGATTGAGAATTTCCAATGATGTTTAGTTGCAACCTTGGCTGGAGAGGTGATACCTTGGTGGAACCTTGGCTGTCATGAGACGCGGCAAGTATAACGCTGACACGTTGTTGAAATTTCCAATAAAGTGGACTCTCGGTGTGAAAAAATTATAGTAAAGTGAACTTAACATTTTATTACAGAATACTGCATCTGATACCAAAATAGTCTCATCATTTTTGGAGTAATATAATGAGAAGTTGCTTTTTTTGAAACATGACACACTGAAACTTTCTCGTTGCCTCTAATCGCGTTTTCGTTTATGCGCTCCACTCCTGCTTTTTCTGCGACAAAGCCCGTGAGAAATACATCTTCTAAAGAGATGAGCGGCACCTGTTCCCACGCATTGTAGAGACGGCGCAGAATTCTGCCGCCCAGCACATAGAAGGATCCAGCTACAAAGGGCGGATATTTGGTTCCCCTGTAATCTTTCTTGGACACGTACCACTTGGAGGACGAATTTCTTATGGGTCGTTCACTTGTATGTAATTCTCCATATATGGCGTCTTTACTCTTGTTCTTCATTACTTTCAGAATGTTCCCAACGTTTACGAACGTATCGTCGTCAGATTTGAAAACAAAATTTACATGCGGGCAGAATTGCAAGACCCACGTCATCATCGTTTTTGCCTTAAGAGTTAGATTTTGATAGTGGTCCATGTATGTCCCCTGGATGATATCGGCATGCAGGTATGACTCACTCTCGATGGCGCGCTGGACGTTGTCGTCTTCCGTCCTCGCCAGGAGAAAAGCTGTACGGCTATTTGAAACCCTCTTCAGTTCAGAGGCCCAAGTTTCACGAATGGCATTCCTTTGGTCGAAGTGCTCAGGAGCAGAGTAGATCAAGACCAAGTAGTCAAGATGAACCAGGGAATTTCTACTTTTGCATAAATTTGCTGGGTGAAGGATGTAGTTTTCAGTTTCTGGACTTTCACGGTTGTCTGATATGATTTCGTTCTTTTTTCTTACTTCGTGTGCGGAAGCCAACCTCAACGATGCTAAAGTTTTTAGCACACTTTCTATTTAGCAGGTCCAGGAGAATGACCGAAAGGAGCATCAGCACCCCAACGATGACCGGACGTTTGCGTGAAGTAATAGGCTCTGTGATTCTTCATGGATCAGTCAGCCTGCAAGAAAATAAATTTACACAGTTAAATTGCTTTTTGTTTGTAGTTCGAAAGAACAATCAGATGTGCGTAAGTAATCAGAAGTACTTTGAAGAGCATGAAGTTACTCAACAGGTACTATAATGCGCAATGATATGCCCTTTAGAAAGAACAAATTACAGATTGATCTTTCTTTTAAAGGCTTTACAGTTGAAATCTAGCTAAGATAAAACGAAAACCTTTATTTTGTGCTGGCTTGCAATCAATTTAATTCTTAGCTACAATTATGCAAGGCTGAGGCAAGGACGAGTTATTGAAGGTTCGCTCATCGTAAAGTTTGTAAACATGCTATGGTGTAATTCTCAATCTAAAAATAACGCAGTAATTAAAGATTGACAATTGCATACATCAGGCCTTTCTTGAATGAGCGCGGAAATCAAAAAGGAATTTTAGAAGTTATTATATGTTAACAAAATGTCTATACCCGAGAGATTACTGCAAGCTGGTTTCTGTTGCAGGAGGATTTGAGGGAGTTTCAGAGCAATATTTTGGTATTAGTAGTGGTTCCTATATATTATGCCAGGGGTTGTTCATATGTTTTAAAAATCGGATAGTTTTCTTTTTACGGGGAGTGGCGGGGGGAGGGGGGTGTCTTTGTGGCTCCAGAGCCGCGCAATTCGCATGGTTTGCGTAACCTGTGTATTTAACTTGGGTCTCCCATCGATGATCATCTGAGCCTCTTGTGACTTTACATATTGTATTCTTGCCCTGTCTCCTGCTCCAGTCTAGCTATTTGAGCTTCAACAATCTACCAAGTTAATTTTACTAGTAATATCTGTTAAAATTAATGCATTTGCCGGGAAAGAAATGCGTATGAGCTTCAAGGTGTTGATGCATTTCAATGTTTCCTTAAGTAGGGTCAAATTATTTGCGGTGTTTTAGCTATAAGTGAAGAAAAATATTGTCAGCGAGCACTTTACCCTAAGTCCTATAAATATGGTTCCGTGCCTTCGAAGTTTATTTTTTCATGAAATTGAAAAGGGGCTTTTGGAGTTCATTTGTCGCCGAATAATGTGAGTTTATCGAAGTTTACTTTTTCCAGAACCTTAATTCCCTAAAATTCAGATTGTATTTTACTGTGTTGCCAATTTTCTACAAAATTCAAAAAAATTGTTTGGGTACCACAATTCTTTTTCCTGAAGGAACCTTGATGAGCTGAGGGGCAAACCCTTTTTGTGAATAGTTTAAGATTTCAAAGGAAACTGAAGTAGAATGTTGTCAAAAGTACTGACCCTGTGCTCTATAAAAAGTATTAAAAATATCGTCTTCTTTTTGTTTTGTCGCTGTGACCTCGACATTGGTGGTTTTTGCGGAAGTTACCGGCGAGCGTTTTTCGGATCTTTTTAGGATACACTCGAAACCACGAAATCCAATATAAAACGAATGAAATGCAGTATTTAGGAAGCGATCTTTTAAATTTGTTTAGAATCCATTCAGCATTCTATTTGAAAATTAAATGATAACCTATTTTTATGAATTTCCGGCAAGTTTAGAAGGGAAACCGGCTTGGTAGAAAGGTCACGTGATGTAAATTATACCACTAAATTTAGCTGAAAATCAAATTAGTGCATAGCTCACGCGACGTCAGGCCACGTGACATAAATTTTCAAGTTAAATTCAGCAGAGAAACTGAATTCATGTATAGGTCTCGAGATGTCATTGATCACGTGACATTAGTTTCCCCATCAAATTTAGACGGGAAACGGCCTTGGAGTAGGTCACGTGACGTAAATATTTATTATAAATTTAGCGGGAAAACTTGAATTGGTTTGTAGGTCCCGTGACTTCGTGCC
Source organism: Ixodes ricinus (assembly GCA_037355805.1). Taxonomy (NCBI): domain Eukaryota; kingdom Metazoa; phylum Arthropoda; class Arachnida; order Ixodida; family Ixodidae; genus Ixodes; species Ixodes ricinus. The sequence goes on from JAZHYW010016698.1 coordinate 7,927, forward strand.
ACATGACATTAAAGTTTCCGCGAAAATTTAGAGTGGAACTGAACTGGTGTTGAGATCACGTGATGTCAATTTCCCCGTTATATTTAGCGGAAACTGCATGGACGGTCGGACGGACGGACGGACAGAAGGGAGAATTTTTGATGGGGGTTCCATTAAAAAGCCTCTCGTTGTTCAATATTATCCACGCCCCTGTAATATATTAATAGAGGCTCTATCAGATTTATCCTTCCACAAACGCCTCGTCTTTACATCCCAAATATCTTTGTTTTTTGTTTCTTGTTAAGATTGAGGCAAGAAGACCCTTAGCAGGTTCTTTGTCATTTTCTCGATAGCATCTGCTTGTAGGATAAATTATCATTTAGGACAGCAGGTTGCCAGCTCATTCATGTAAAATATCATGCTAAAATAAAATTTACACTTATTGTCAGTTTGTTGTTCCCATTGGGTGTATGAATTATGGTGTCCTCCTAAATACACTTAACCAGTGTTGACCATGTTGAATTAACCTGAGACTGGGGTAGAGAAGAAACATCAAACGTAGAAGGGAAAGAAAATAGAGAGGACGACGTCTTAAACCAGTGTTGTACGGAACGACGTTCCAAGGAACGGCGTTCCTGGAACGCGTTCCTTTTAGGAGGAACGAAGGAACGCCGCCGTTCCATTTTACATCGGTGGAACTGGAACGGGAACTCGTTACATTTTTACTGGAACGGAAAGAGTAACGGCGTTCCTTTTTTTCGTTCAGTGGGGTAATTTTTATTTTATTTGTAACAGGGAAATTTTAAAAGTATAAAAACTATATCTTCACGAACATATTGTTTTTAACTTGTTAACTTTTTGGCTACTTATCTTAGGGCTTATTTTGTGTGGTCCTCGCTTGGTGACAGTCGGGTGCCGGATAGCTAGTGGACATTGATTATTTTTTGAGTGCCCGAGACTGCGGTACAAAAAGCAAACCTTATAGTCGCAAGAAAAGACACAGAAAGAGGGACGTTTCAAACTCAGCTACTTTCTTTGCCCCCCCCCCCCCCCCCCCTTTCCACGAATCCTCATACCCACAGAAATCTAAGGCCGACTAAAGACATTTCTCAACTTCCATAAAGAGACCTACAGTTACAACAAAATCACAGGCTACCAGACATCGAACGCACCCTTGTATCCTGAACATTGGTCACTTAAAAGATGCACAAAAATTAACCTTGATTCCTTCTCCCCTTGTCCCTCGCCTTCAAACTGAACAACGAATCCAACCTTCACGAAGAAGAACTGGTAGTTTCCAAGACTGACCTTCCAAAAGCCCTACCCTCTCCTTCACTTGCTCGTCTTGCGGACAGCAACATCGAGAAACAACTGTTGTTAAGTTTTAACAAGGGACTTTGTTAGATTGAAACGTGTGAAATTGTTCTAAAACGCTCGTGCCATGTGGGGTAGCAATACATTTGGCTCGTCTGAATCGTTCATCACAAATATGAATATGGTTAAAAGCTGAGATTTTTAAACTTCAATATATCAGCAAATAACACCTCGATTCCGCTTGTTTTCTTCTTCTGGTGCCCTTCCATCACGGCATATAAATTTGTATGTACCCATTTGATGGGATAGATAAAAAAAAGCTTTGCTTGATCTAACTAAATATGGTAATCAGCAAAATACAAAAGTAACGTATATGTAACGATGCGTTCCATTTTTTAACTGTAACGGGAACGAGTTCCTTTTACACCGATGGAACTTGTAACGGGAACGCGTTCCAAAAATCAGAAGGAACGAGGAACGAGCTTTCGTTCCATTTTTTGAGGAACGTGTACAACACTGTCTGAAACTCAGCTTTCGAGTTCAGTTTGGAACGTCGTCCCGTCTATTTTCTTTCCCTTCTACGTTTTGATGTTTCTTCTACTCTACCCCAGTCTCAGGTTAATTTCAACATGGTTAATATTCACGCAGCTCGCCTGCACCCTTACGATTTTTTCTATAACCAGTGTGCTCGCTTGCGAGTAGCTGCACTCAAGCGAAAGCTTTCTGATCACCGGTTGGCTGCCGAGCTCTAAACATCATTGTTTTTCGAGATTCGCTCGCGGTTTTGTTTTGTTATCCTGCCGATGCTAGTCCCCGAGCTGCTGAGCAGATCAGCTCCGCTTTAAAAGTGTACAGTGTCACAATTCTAATCTGCGTTTGCGAATTTTGCAATAGAAAAATTTTAAAACGTCGCTTATAACAATGATAATGCAGTGAGTGCGCAGGCGAGCTGGTGGATGTTAACCATTTTGCTTAGCCCGAAGACTGAGGCAGGGAAAAGAGGAAAGTTTCAAAGTAGAAGAAAAATGACCAGTCGAGGGCACGTCTCTAACTGGCTCTTTGGCAATGAACGATCCTCTAACTCCTTTCTAACCGAGTTGACGAGACAAAAATTCCTTTTCTCCTTTGGGTATGCATTCCCATTACGGTCTCCATTCTGCCAACAGCCTGTTCAATAAACGCCGCTTTTTCCTCATGCCTGACCGCGCTCTCGCCAACCGACTGTATGGAAGAAAAATACATCAACCCCTTGACGGTTTTACATCAATACAAAATTTGTGTTAGAGACGTGCCCTCGACTGTTCATTTTTCTTCTACTTTGAAACTTTTCTCTTTTCCTGCCTCAGTCTCGGGCTAAGAACAAAATCGCTTATAACGTTTGGTTTAGAAAATACTAACTTTTCAAACTTTGTCGTCTGGTCCTACTGACTCCGACTAGGGAGGACCTTGTGTTAGACAATGCCTAGTAGAATTTTACGGTTTGAAAAACACGTTTTTTTTTTGTCCTGAACCCCCCGGTACCACTTACATGTCCATATCCACGGTGGCTTCCATAAACGTCTACGTGGAAGGTTTTGGCAATAATATGAAACACTACATATTTCTACATAACAATTAACTTCATAACGTAACAAATAACTTTATAACAGTTAAAAGACATACCTGACAGGGAATTGGCCTCATAGGAAATGAGTGTTACTTTCGACATGACAGGTCAAACATCGAATGAAACTGCTATACTCTGTTTCACCTTGCGTTGCTACCGCAAGGAAAGGCTAGAAGCGCGAGCTCCTTGCTCTATGGCACACCTCGGCGGCACAAGCTCTCGTGCACCAAGGGCAGCTGCCAACGCTATGAGCTCGCGCTTCTAGCCTTCGCTGCGGTACAACATAAGGTGAAACTGAGTATAGCGCTTACAAACGATCCAAATACTTTATTTTCTTCAGAATCGAAATGTATCATTCAATACTACTAACCTCACGGAAGTCATCATTTGAATCACTAACTCAAGCAGGAAGTTTGGCGCCCGCTAAATTCCTTTCAAAACAAAATTTGAAATCGTGACAA
>JAZHYW010016699.1:0-23410 GCA_037355805.1 Ixodes ricinus
TCCCGACCTGGGTGCATGCTGACTTCTGCAGTAACTCACGGCACGCCCTTAGGAGGTGGGGGTTGGCATACCCACCGTATATGTTTCGGCACCGAGATTGCTGATTAAAGCCAAAATGGAAGAGTAGTAGTTGACAATATAGAATGCGATGCTCCTGAACCAGTACCAGCGACTGTGTAGTTTCTCTAGTGGCCGGGCGGGAGACATCGTGGCGTTGCGATCGCCGATAGTTAGTTCTACGTACGGATCTGTGCTACTATTTGAGGACTATTCTATGGAAGTATACTGAGTTCTAGTAACGTTGGCTGTACTACTGTTCCGCGATGAGATTGCTCCGAATAGTCGCCAAAAGGCTTGCCCACCTGGTTTCTAATTGTTGCGAGACAAGCGAAGAGCACCCGCAAAACGATGTCAACGCAGCGGTGGCATGACAGAGTCTAGCAAGGTAAAAGCAAGACATTGTTGCCCCGATCATGGGGAAGCACGGTCGCGAGGCGCTGCCTCGCCATGCAGTGCAAATGTTGAGAAGATGCGTCGCGGCAACAGCCAGGTAAAACTGATGTGCAGCTGCAGTCCCGTTGTGGCGGGCAATCGCCTGCCGAATAGGTTTGAGCAACAGTCAACCAACAACGGTGCCCAGTGTTTCCGCAACAATTCCTCCGAAACATCTATCCCCAACCTGAGCGCAAAACTGTTGTGTCGTGCGGTCGGAACACTGGGAGTTAAGCAACGCTTGGCGACTGCTATTCTGGCAGTATAAACGCAATCTGTTTTTGAATCTGCCACGGTAACGGCTTGCTGACTGTAAAAACGAACGTTGCGATGACTGTTTGTAAGCTTTGTTTTCCCAAAGCAAAAAAAAAAAGTTACGTTGCCACAACATTTTGGAATCAAGGGCCCGACGCTACCGCAACATCAGTCCAAATAGTAGCAAAACAGCAGTTCTGCACTCTCGCAAATGCAAACGTGACGTTGTTGGCGGAGCTTGTGTTGCGTGATAATGTTTCGCCTACATCTGCGCTGGCCTTTTCCGCAATGTTTAGCAACATCAGGCAGCACACATTTGCTGGGTAAAGCAATGCTTCGGTAACTGTTGCGAGCATGAGACAGTCAACGATTGACCCACATAGTTGCCGCAGTGATTTAGCAGCGGACACTTCTGCAGTGTTATGACTGTGGCTACAACATTGTTGCGCGATTGCAATAAAACTGTTTTCATGCTGCGAAAATTTGTTGCGCCGACTGTCTCCACAACATAAAGTATTGGCCCATAACTCGGTGCTACCTGGGTAACGACGCAACAGTTTGTCGACAAGCGATTTGTGGAGGAAGTGGTCGAGCATGACATCGCTTTCATGCATGGTATACGAAACACCGTGCAGTACTGGACAAAACGCAAGATAAACATCGCTGTTTGCTATATTACGCCAGTTGGGTAAGCCGACCGCGTTCCTCACTCTGTCTGTCTCGGAATGCACTGGCCTGAATTTCTGCAGTTGCTTTAACGCCTTTGGTTGAAGCCCGGCGAGATCGGAGTACCACTGGTGGAAATGAACAGCATTTATCGAGCTCAGCTGGTGGATGACGATCCCGTGGTCTGTGCCATATACTTCGACCCTTTGGTGCGTGGCATTCTCAACATTCTCCGCAATACCCGTGCATCGCCTTTTAGGTTGTACATAGTCGTCGACTACTTTAAGCGGATCGCATTTCAGCTCCGCGGGGTCGGAACATGCGCACATTCTCCTCTGGCTTCATAATGCGCCCAACGATGAGCTCTCCATGCTCTCAACGATGAGCTCTCCAGACTCTTGAATTGGCGAACGCTCTGCTTTCCCCCGACACCGGATGCTTGAAGCGCGAGTGGACTCATGTGCACCAACACACGCATACCTGCTACAAGCACAACACGACCAAATGCCGATTTAAAGCGCTTTCAGAGCACAACTCTTAGGCGCCCGTTTCCGGCTTCAGCGGCGTCGGCGTAACCCTGAGGTCACGTGACCTCACGCTTACTCCAACGGCGACGCCGACACCGCTCGGAGGGAGGAGTAGCAGGCAGGATGAGAAGGTGAGAAGGAGGGAGGAGGGGTATACCTTCCCTTCGGTACCCTTTCCTCCTCCTCAAGAGCTGCACTCTAATTCGGTGTTACCGGGAGTTGTAAACGGCTTTTATTTGTTATGCCTATCGATGAATGTATGGTCGTAGTGCGTTTCCCCACTGCGGATAATGAAGCGCAGAAGAAGCAAATCGAGAGCCCCCTAAACAAGTACCAGGCCATGCATCAGGCCCTGGAAACAACAAATTTTGACTCGATGAAGCAGTTTTGGGAACTTCACGGTGTCACGGGCAAGACGGTGTACATTTCTGTTCTCCGAGCGGGCACTCCATCGTGCTGCCATCATGCTACCCCATTCTGTGCAGCAAAAGTGGGTGACTTGTTTTAACCCATGGGTTGCGTCTATTCTTGATTCTAAAATGGATCTTCAGATCGTCCTCGACCCGTACGCGTGTGCTGCCTACGTGGTGGAATATGTGAACAAGGCCAACCGAGGTGTGTCGAACCTCAATCGGGCAGCGAAAGAAATTGTCAACGAGAAGGGGACATGGCCTACACTCAGGCGCGGAGACATCTGGCGTCTGGGTGAAGATGCTGAACGCCATCGAACTGTCCGCACAGGAGGCCGCCTGGTGTTTTCTGAATCAGGACATGTCGAAGGCGAGTCGCGAAATTGTCTTTGTGGACTCTGAATTGCCCGAGGAGGGGACGCGATTCAGAAGTCTAACGCTCAGATGGCGCAGAAAGGCTTAGTGCAATCCAGCACGGTTGTTTGGAAACGGACGATGATCAAGCGCTACGAAGACAACGTTCCTAAATCGGAAGCCGTTACTCTGGCAGAGTTGCTTACGTGCAACATATATACCCGGAGAAAAAGGAATCAACGACGAATACTTCGCTACCACGGTTGCTCCGTAGACGACTGCAGTCACATTCAAGTGAGAACATGTCCAGCTCTTCTATCCGCTTCGCAAAGAGGTGGACATCTTAGACCAAAACTGTTTGGAGCATATGTATGAGCCAAACATTCGACGTCATTCTAGAGAACAAAACAGGCTAGCACAGTGATGTAGACTTTGATCGAATTCGGGCCATCTGTAATTCGATACTCTTATCGAATGACGGGGAAGACTGTGCCACATCTGAGCTTTCAGGTGTGAGACTGCACCCGGTGGCCATGGAAAACGACGAATCCGATCTCCTAGAGATCGGTACGGTCAAATCCAATGCCCCGTTTAAGCAGTGCCCCGCCGTTTGGACGCGCCAAGACGTCGTGAGCAGAGGTCACTACATAGACACCCACGCGAAAGACGAATGACGAGCTGTGCGGAGATCTTCCGAGAAGTCGTGCAACGACTCACTATTCCGGATTCTCTGCCACTACAAATCTTCTTCCCAGCAGTGGCTGGGCGCGGGAAGACATTTGTACTGCGTCTCATCATGGACGTCTAGAACAGATACTGCAACCCTGCTAGCTCAGATAATGTAAACGCCTATGTTGCCTACGCCACAAATGGAAAGGAGGTGGTCGCCCTCGGCGGAATAACTGTATACATGCAGCGTTCAGACTTAAATCAGTAGGGATGGCGCACTGTGCGACAACCAGCTGAACACCTTCCGCTATGCGTTCAGGAACGTCAGGTGCGTGATTATCGAGGAGGTTAGCAAGAGGTCTGCCGACATACTTCAGAGAGTGGACCCGCGACTCCGCACCATCACTTGCAAATACCTGGAGCCTTTCGCCGGGTTAGACATCGTACTCTGCGGAGATCTTTTGCAATCATTTTTTTTACCATCAGAGTAAAAGTGCGCGTGATCAGTGGAGCAATTAGACCAGAGTCCCGAACTTCAAGCTAAAGGCAACCGGTTACGTCAATAGTAGAAGGATGGTTATGCCAGTACCGGAAAGAGCTATGCAGCAAGTTCCGTCAGTTTTTTGTTATTGACGTCACATTGAACCCATGCATAGCCCACCTGACACGCCCGGCGACTACACATGCCAGGCACCAGGTGTCCGAGAGTCCCTAATATCTCTATTCCCAACGTCAGAAAACGAAGATTAATTGCCACATGTTACGAGTCTCGGGTTCAATAAGAGCAAAAGCAAAGATGGGTTTCAAGTCAAGCCATTCATATACGTCATCGATCTATTGGCCCGAGTGCTAACTCATATATACAACCTTTCATTTTTCACTTGCATATTCCAAAACAAATGCAAGTCGCAAAAGTCGTCGTTATACATGAAAGGCGGTCCTACTTCTGATTTGTCAAATTACCGGCCAATTTCCATTTGTCCAGTTGTTGTCAAAAGGATTAGAAAAAATCATATGTCATAGAATTAACTCACCCCAACCAAACATGCTGTCTTATCAGACAACCAGTTTTGGTTTCCGACAAAATCGATCCGCGGAAATGGCACTCGGTCAGCAAAAAGAAATAATAATCAACGCATTTGAATAAAAACATTTAGTTAGCTTGGAATATATGTAGAATTCTCTAAAGCATTTGACTTACTCAACCATAACGTGCTAATATATAAACTTAATCATTATGGGATCAGGGGCGTAAGTTTATTACTTCTTCATGTTCCTACCTAATGCTGCACGTAGATTACAGATGGTATCACATAATTACTTCTCATCAGGGTTACAGAAACTGTCATCTGGTGTACCGCAAGGTAGTATTTTAGGCCCTCTGGTATTTTTTGATATGTGTTAATGATATTTTTTACGCTCCCCTTTTAGTAAATATTATTGCCTATGGGGATGATCTTACAATGCTTGTAACAGGAAAAACGGTTGGCGAGTTGCCTCCAATGTAGCAATCAATTCCTTTCATACTTGCACCAATAATCCGAAAAAAATAACTTGAAGGTTAATACTAACAAAACTAAAGCTATAATATTTCGAACGAAGGATAAAGTAATATCTGAAGATATCCAACTTCTACTAGGACAAAGCAAGATCAATATCGTACCAACGATGAAATGCTTAGGCGTTATGTGTTTTCCGGGACGCTTAACTGGGATGCACAGATTCAACATACACGCATGAAAATGAACAAAATAATTGGTGTACTGTGTCGCAATAGATGCTCGCTTCCGACAAGCGTTAAAATCCCCATTTATAATGCCTTTTTACTACCTATTATTACTTACTGTCATATCACATGGGGAACAACCACAGAACAAAACAAACTCAAATTACTTCTTGCGCAAAAAAAGGGCGGTAAGGCTGATTGCGAATGTTTCATGGTGCACGCATAGCGAACAATATTTTTTCAAGTTCAGTATTATTAAGTAAACCCTCTCTTTATGCTTTCAAATTGTTGTGTATGTATAAGAGTGCTGTCGCGACTAACAATGATGTCGTGTTAAGTATGTTTAAACTCAATCGTCACAGACCCGCATATAACATACGTCACAACATTGCTTGGTCATTGCCATTTTGCCGCACTTCTTATCGCGCCCAATCATTATGTCATAACTTACCGCTTTATCTCAACATTATTTTGCATAATAATATTTCTATAGAAACAACCCCCAAGAAAAAATTGATTGATGTCCTTCATCTGTTAGATCTACATTTTGTGTAAGAATTGTTGTAACTGTTCCTTTCACTCGAAATATGCATAGTGCCCCATTACGTTGAATGTGTCAGTGTACTTTTATTGGAAATGTTCTTCTGTTCCTGCCCACTGCTGTCGTGTGTAGGGACGCAGGGAGACCTCAATCTGCACCACGCAGCTTTTTCCCTTGATTCCACCTCACAGTGTAATGTTGAGAGATAAATAAATTCAAATTCAATTCCCCCCGTTCCTGCCGCCGAGGTTTTTAAGCGGATCAAGACGAACAGTGTGTTTTATACGGAGATTGCATTGCACCATCAGTCATACATTGTACTCGGGAAGGTCATAAGGCAAAGCGATTTCAGGTTCTCCACCATACTTACCGAAATTGAAGACGGTGCAGAACTGAATCCCGAAGAAATCGCATTGATCGAGAGTCGGTTCGCCACGCAACAAGGAGAAACGTGTTGTCCCGGTGGCATCCGCTTGTACTACTCCAACAAAGAATTTGATTATTACATTACAAACACGGCTATCGCAGCCGAGGATAATGCTGTGGAATGTGCGGCACAGGACACAATTGTAGCATGCACGTCTGTCCAGGAGAAGAAAGATGCAATGCGCAAGGCCGAAACGCTGCCCACGGCCGAACTCGGAAACCTGCCAGCTAATATAATGTTATGCATTGGGAAACCATATATGCTCACACTCAGTGTGGATGTTTCCGGCGGTCTGGTTAATGGATCTGTTGGCATAGTGCAATTCATACAATACGACACGCTTTGAGAGCCGGAAAGCATCTGATTGCATTTCGGTGAGCTTTGTTCGAAAATTGCGATTGTAACCGTGGCGGCCGCAAAATTCAGGCAGTTACTGGCGCTCGACAGAAACATTCCGCAAAATCGGACACCTATCGAAAGACGCACAGTTTTTTGCGTCAATGATAAGAAGACAAGGATATCCCTCAGGAGATCCCAGCTATTTGTTGTGCAGGCAAGTGCTATCACCATTCACAAATCACTTGGAGGTACGTATGAAAACGTGGTGTACTCGTATGCCAAGAGTCATCCGCAGAAATCGGTATACGTGGCACTGAGTCATGCTACAGACATCAACGGGGTCTACCTCATTGATGTGGACAATGACTTTACGTTCGACCATGGCAAGCCCAATCGGGACAGGGCGCTACTTGATGAGTTTCGTCGGTTGCAGTCACACAAACTCCAAAGTGCCACTGCTAAGTGCTGCGCCATGATTGAGCAACCGCACTTCTCGGTCGCCGCGCTTAATATTCGCTCTCTGCCGGCGCATGCCAAGGACGTACACCACGACCACATCCTACGCCATGCATCTGTACTTTGCCTCTCGGAAGCGTGGATGGATCCAAAACAGGCGGTAGAAATCACAGACTACCAGTACTGCTGCGGCGTCAGTAGAGAGCGCAACGGAGCGGCGGGAGTGGCCATCTACATGCGTAGGGGTCTGTCCGCCATACCCATCGAGATATTTGGCACGTCAAATGAAGTTGGTGAACTTTGTGCCGCCAAGTTGGACAACGGCTTGCTAGTGGTGGCTCTGTATCTCTCGCCTACATAACTCACCAAAGATGTGCTTTTTGTGCGACTTGCGTTAAGCACACGTGGATCAACACCCATGTTAGTAGTGGGGGACTCTAATGCAGACTTAAAGACAAATAAGAACTTTATACCACTCATGCAGGAAAACATCCAATTTCTCTTTCTCGTAACTCCTCCCACTGCTGTGACAACCTCTAGAAAGACATGCACAAATCACGTCTTTCAAAATCAGCCCTCGGTCCAGCACCTGGAACACATATCCTGTCACTTATGAGATCACAAGGCTTCCTTCATAACAATCAAGGACTGGGAGAGGAGTGGTATTTAAAGTACCAGTATATGAGGAGAGTGCTCTATATTTTTATATATTGTGGGGATTTTAGAGGCCGAACTTTGGCGACGATGTGGAGGGCATGCTAGGAGAGGAGGAGGAGGAGGAGGAAAGCAGGAGAATTGTTTCCTTGGACGGTCCTGCGTGCATTGAGAGGCGTTAGGCAGGCCACTCGGAGGAACATCTACCAGCTTCGTTATCAGTTGGAGCGTGCAAGGTGTTCTGGTAGAGGAGTAAGAGGGGAGAGGAGGAGGAGGCGGAGGCGAGAGAAAAGAGAGGAGTGGGTGAGGAGGAGTGAAAGGAGGAGGAGGAGGAAAGCAGGAGGATTGTTCTCTTGGACGGTCTTGCATGCCTTGAGAGACAATAGGCAGGCCACTCGGAGGAGCATCTACCAGCTTCGTTATCAGTTGCAGCTTACAAGTTATATAGGTAGAGGATAATGAGGAGAGAGGAGGAGGAGCAGGCGGCGAGGAAAAAGAGAGGAGTGAAGGAGGAGGAGGGGAGGAGGAGGAGGAGGAGGAAAGCAGGAGGATTGTTCCTTTCGACGGTCTTGCGAGCCTTGATAGGCGCTAGGCAGGCCACTCGGAGGAGCATCTACCAGCTTTGTTATTAGTTGGAGCGCACAAGGTGTTGGGTGGAGGAGGAGGAGGGAGGAGAGGGAGGAGGAGGGAAGGAGTGATGAGGATGAGGGAGGAGGGAGGAGGAGGGAGTGAGGAGGACGGGAGGGATGAGGAGATAAGGGAGGAGGAGAGGAGGAGGAGGAGGCGAAATGCTAGCTACCCGTTGTGCATGGAAATGATATCACCATTCAAAAATCACGGAGAGGCAGGTATGAAAACGTGGTGTACTCGTTGACCAAGTGGCCATCCACATGGGTACGGGTCTGTGCTGTGCCCATCGATCTCTGTGGCACGTCAAACGAAGTTGGTAAATTGTATGCCGCCAAGGTCGACAACGCATTGCTCGTTGTAGCTCTGCATCTCTCGCCTACGGCACTCACCAAATATTTCGTGCAAGGCAAAGAAGAACTTCATACCAGTCATGCAGAAAAACATCCCATTGGCCCCGAGGGACGTGCACTCGCTGTTCTGCTGTGCCGTCTCGGGGGTGCACGCTCAATACTAATGCTGAGGAAATCAAAAACGCCGAGCAGTCTTCGACAGAGCCGACAGCAAGTAGCATGACATCGAGAGTATCACGTGCTTCATGAAAGTCCTGACTTCAACGCTGCCTCGTTCTCCCTCCTTGCTCCAGCTGTCCTATTCCCTGGCACCGGCATAACTTAGACAGAGTGGAGCTTCCAGATGTGAGAACAATAATTCCTTTCTCCGGCCAAGCGGTCAGCCAGAATACCATAATATACAGGGTGATTTTTATTTTTTTCATACTTGTTTAAAAAAAGCCTATGAACACCCGGCGAAACGCGGAGGATTAGATCATTATCGCGTTCCGCCAGTGCAGGCGCAAAGCAGGCGCAGAAGCAGCAGTGGCAGAATACGATAATGATCTAATCATCCGCGTTCCGCCGCTGTTAGCTTTGCACCGGCTTCACGAGTGGTACCTTTAGCGCAACCCCGATTTTCCCACGAGCTTCAAGTCGTTATAAAAATAGTTTATTTAGTGGTTTTCGATAACGCTGAGTAAGTTTCTAATTGGAACCATGTGTCTTTGTTTTTCATCCCCGCCCCTGCCCGTTTCGGCCTGGATGAGCATCGTACCGGTGTGCGGTCGTGCACAACTATACTGCGTGGTGCACGTCAAAGACCACAGGCTAGCGGTTGTACCGCGCTGGCTAAATTGCTCATCTACAGCTGAGACACCAGACGCCCACTGAGGCAGACTAACTTCTGGCTGAATAAACATACACACAACAATTTTGCTATTTTCACTAATTAAAAGTTAATGAACGAAGTTTGATTAATTAGCCGCACTTATCGCAAAGGTTAACCACCCACGTAGTGTCCCCTTGGAGGTATAACTCGCTCGCACAAACCGCACAACTGTCGCTTTTATTAGTTTTTTAAAAACAAATCGGAAAAAACTATAAAAACTGTATATTTATATATATACTTTCTCAGATTTTTTAGCATGGTATATCGCAAAATCGTAATACCACAAGAGAGGAGGAGGAGGGGAGAAGGAAAGGAAGGGAACGAACACGGAAGGAGAAGAGGAGGTGAGGGTACGGATGAGGAAGAGGGGCATACCCTCCCCTCCGTACCCTCCCCTCCTCCTCCTCCGAATGCATTTGGAATTCAGGAGATGTCACAGCTCGGGGTCTCTTCCTTCCTTTGCTACTGGAGCTACCCAGTTTAAGTACCTAGAGCTAGAACATTTTACAGCGCAGCTCTTAGGCGCCTGTTTACGGCTTGAGCGGCGTCGGCGTCGCCGTCGGCGTACCGCAGGTCATGTGACCGCCAAGGTCATGTGACCCTCCCAAGGTCACGTGACTCCCAAGGTCACGTGACCCCCAAGGTCATGTGACCCCCAAGGTCATGTGACCCCCAAGGTCACGTGACCCCCCAAGGTCACGTGACCCCCAGGTCAAGTGACCTCAGCCACGTGGCCCCCAGGTCGTGTGACCCCCTGCCACGTGACCTCCGGTCACGTGACCCCCAGGTCCGTGGACCCCCAGGTCACGTGACCCCCGGCCACGTGACCCCGGTCATGTGACCCCGAGGTCACGTGACCCCCAGGTAACGTGGCCCCCAGGTCATGTGACTTCCCAGGTCATGTGACCGCCCCGAGGTCACGTGACCCCCCCTCTCCGCACCTTCCCCCTCTCAAGAGCTGCGCTCTAATTCGGCATTACAGGGAGTTGTAAACGGCTTTCATTTTTTCATTAAATGTTAACACTGCCGACGGCGTTGTTCAGACGTCCGACGAAAACATTGTAAAGGTCATTAACATGTTTAAGTCCCGCTCCGGTACATTTATTATAGGTGATGTCTTCCAAGCGTGTGAAGACTTTGATGGCCCTGCTTCACCATCAAGTATTGAAGTTTATCTTGTCTCAGATCAAAAGAAATCATGTTACCATGTTTGGGGTGTGTTCCCTATTAAGTACAAGATGACGTGCCTGCCTGTAGGATATAGAAAGTTTCTTGTTTTACCCCTGTTTCACTTACTCAGTGTAAGTGCTCTTTGGCATTATAATCCACCGAGTGCGCATCTGCTAGGGCGAAAAAAACCATGCCAGTTTTAGACTTGCGATCACGTCATCTTGACAGCCCTGTAAGCTTAGAAGTAAAAACTATTTGCTGCTCATGCACACCAGACAAAAAGGCCGGCAACATGTCAACTTTTCACTGTTTAAGCATGTGTGCCAAGCATAAAGCCTGGGGAAATTTACAGACTGTTTAACTAAATGCTTTCTATTTCATGTGCTCGTTGGCTGCTATACTGGAGAGGCTGCTGAATATTGTACAACGGCGGCTGATCATGCTATTTTAGTCAAACTAATAATGGGGTTTTCATCCAGAATATAAATTGGAACCTAGAGCAGAAAACTTTAAGGTACTTTGGTAGAACAAGGACGTACATTTGTTTTGTACGTTATGGGCGTAAAACTTGGCTGGATATGCAACGCAGTTACCAATATACACCGCAGTTTTTCCCCAATAAAGAAGATGTCAACCTGCCAAAATATTTCTTCGGATTCTATATTTGAGAACGCAGCTCTTAGGCGCCCGTTAACCGCTTGAGCGGCAAGGAGGAGGAGAGTAAGACGGAAGGAGGAAAAGGAGGAGAAAGAAGGAGGGAGTGGAGGAGCGAGGAGGAGGGAGGGAGGAGCGAGGAGGAGGAGGGAGGAGGAAGATGAGGGAAGAGGTAAAGGAGGAAAGGAGGGGAGGAGGAGCAGGGGAGGAGGGGACGAGCACGGGAAGAGGAGAAGAGGAAGAGGGGAGGGGTATACCCTTCCCTCGGTATTCTCCCCTTTTCTTCCTGAAGAGCTGCGCTCTAATTCGGCGTTACAGGAAGTTGTAAAGGTCTCATTCTTTCAATATAGACGTTTCTTAATTCTTAGGATTTTTAATTTTTTTTAAAAACCATGGCTTCTTTCGTGATGACGAAAATAGACAGCTGAACAAAATAAACTTAAGCAGTACAATAAAAAGAACTAAACATACATCCGACAAAAAAAACATAGGTGCCTTTTAACAGCAACTCTTTTTTTATCCTTCTTTCCTACTACAAACCAAAAATGTTTTAAACGTTTCCTCTTTTGTTACCCTTTCTTTTCAATTTGTACCGATGCTTACTCACTCAAGGGATTTATCGTTATTTTTGCATAAGGCGAGGGAAGGTGCGCTGACGCAGTTGTCACCTCTCTGCAATGGCAAGCGCATCTAGGATTTCACGTGCAAGTTGTGTCATGTTCCTTTGTGTCTTGCTAAGAAGTTCACGTCGTAGAACCTTGCAGAGAATTGGCAAGCACAAGAATGGGTAGGTAAATGTCCACCTGTTGACAGTTTCTTTTTGTTCACCGAGGCAGCTATCCTTTTTTGTGCGAGCATTACTGCATCGCCCGTTTGTTCAACATGCCCTCGGCCGCAAGTTAACGAAATGTGGTTCTCTGGTAAATCCGAAATTTTATTTTAGAAACGAAATAACCACGAACTTGTCTTAACTTATCTTTAGTCATTTGCCTTTTTTTTCTATTGACCGAATATCGAAATTGTTTTGAAATTCTAAGGTAAACAACTCTAAGGCAGTATTTATATTATCATTGTTTGCTTGCGAACAGTCGTGGATTTTTTACTGCGAGCATTCAATACTTATAGGGGAGTACAAATCAATAGGGCGTACTTTATGGTAACTAATATCCCTAAGAAATAAAAGTTCTTAAACAATCTGGGAGAGTGGTAAAAATAGCTCAAAATGTCAATTTCACGATTGGGTTAAACACAATTTGGAGGATGCAAAGACTAGTAGGCGTTAAGACATGCGGCTGATTCAGACAACCTCGACAAATTGACAGCGTCCCATTCAATTCAGGGTAAGTTAAAATTGCCTCCAGGAAATCTGATGAACTTGAGTGACGTAAGGTAACAGGTTCAAAAGACGCCTTTCTAGTGTCACGTGCCGGATGTTGGAATGTCAGAACCTCTACACCACGGCGGAATAACTGACATCGTGGAACCCAAAAATCATTCCCTAAGATATTGAACGTCCCAGGGCGGCAAAGGCTAGGAGCTGACGAGCCAATCAAACAGCGCGTAAAATGCAACGTCACTGCGCTCATCACCTTTTCATGGGTGTATTTTTTTACTTCTAATCCAACGAAACACATAAAGTCTGCCTTGACGTTGCGGTTTTAGTCATTCATTGTGCGGGGATTCCACAGATGCTAACCAAGGGAAGTTTTTTTTGAAAGGGCTATATAGAAGAAGGACAGAACGAGCGGGTTGGTAGGGATAATTGAACTTGAGGAAGAAAACGTCTTTTCTCGTTTTCTTCCTCAAGTTTAATGGATATATAGAGTTATACAGAGGATCAATGAAACCAGATAAGCAATCAAGGGGTCAAGAGCAGGTACTCAATAATATTAAAAATAAAACATCCACATTAGCACACACCCAAAGTATATCGATGTTGTTACCAGTTCGAATTGGAAATGTTCAAAAGCTTTTTTGTTTTGTTTTTACAGCAACCACGACCCCGCCCCCATAACCGCTTTCTGTCCTTTCTATAAATCCAGACGTGATTTTCAAGTAGATTACCCTTCAATATACCATTAGAAAGCTAGTTTTCCGTTCCTAGTACGACATGAGGAGTGCAAGTTGCCACCATAACATCGAGCGGGCCTTGTTTGGATATTATATTTCAATTGGCATCAAGAATTGTCAAGACATGGGATGTGGTCATTTGCTTTCTATGTCAATTCGTAGTATACGTTGGCATGCTGCATTGTGAGTGAGCAGATCCAGTTTAAGAGTCACACGGAAAACGTTCATCATCCATACATGGTTCATCAAAATCTAAGCGTACCCGTGTTTGGGAGTTCCGATACGTGTTCGTGTATATAGCCTCTTGGATACGTCGCGCATGAAAGGAGACTAGGAGAGTAGTGTTCTTTAATACGAACATGGAAGGAAGCGATTTTATCAGCCTAGTTGAGTTTCACCGAGTTGTCTGCTTATTGTGAAAGTTCGGGAACTCTGCTAATATAGCGCTAGGGAAATTTACTTTTCTTCCGCCTGCAAGATGTGCTTTTTTACATAGGCCTGTCTCTAAAGCCAAGTCGTCTTTGACAAAATAAGCAATTATCTCTTCAGTTCTGGCCCACGTTTTCTTGGGATGCCATTACCTAATGCGTCCATTTCGTTAGTAAAAACTTGAGTCATTTCTTATTTGAATGACATTGAATCTACTCTTTCTTCAAGCAAGCAAGGTATAAAACACAGAATTTCCACTTTAGCGCCCAATTGCCTTCAACCTTTCTTTCAAGATTCGTGACCCTCTCCTTGAATTTATTAACTTTCCGATTTATATCGCCGAGTTTTGTTAGGTTTTAATCGTGGTTTATTTCTGTATTTTCATGGATATCATCTAGCTTCTCTTGTAATGTAAATGGTGTTGCTTCAGTGTTGGGTATAGGATTCACCTCCACATATACCGACAAGATCAGCAGTGAACTCAACCCCGCAAGTAAGAACATGGCTCTTAATGATGTGCATATCAGGAGGACACGCGTTGAAAAATGGATTGGCTCTCTTTGTCAGCTTTATCCGTTGTGACTTGGTAAAAAAAAACATGCGATTCGCGTTTGGTAAACAGAAACATCGACGCACGTATTTTATTTAACACGCTTAGATGAAAATTGAAAAGCACAATGCGATTTGAGGCCCAAGCATATTAATGCTTCTACGTAGAAAACAGCAAGCAATGTCAGCCGCAAAACGTAAAGCACAGGTTTAGCTTTTCAGCCACACCGGTGGCCGCAAATATAAGTCGATGAAATTTTCCCGGTTTGTTTGTACTGTCACGCTGATAACGTGACGCATGGCGTGTAAATCCAGAAGTGGATTTTAGCCAGGGCGGCACGTGGTGGTTGAAGCAGTAACCAAGTTGATTCCGGTTTATGAGCGCCTCAAGTAGCTGGCTGCCACGCAGAACTGAGAACAAGAAAACGCGAAAAAAATAGATGCGTGTTGTCACGTCCATCAAAATTGCTGGTCGAGAACTGTCAAATGTATTCTATAGGTTTGACTTTTGAACCACGCTGGTGGCCTCAACCTACTAAGAATCGATAAGCACGCTCCTAAACCTTAGGTGACTACGCACCATTTATAAGCAGTGCTTGAAAAACGGAGCTTTTAAACCGAATTTCTGAAATCACGAAACTCGGCTAAAGTTCTAGAAGGAGGTCGCTAAAAAACTGCCCGAACGCCAATTTGAGACGAGCGAAACCGAAGTTATGCACTCCTCAAACTTCAATAATTTTTTTTAAGAACGTAAATATTATATTCAACATATTTACTCTGAGCGTATGAAGCGAAGCGTTGAAAGAAATATGGTGCCCTTCTGGGCAAGTCAAATAATTATGATAGAATAAATTAATTTTTAATGAGAGAAACGAGTTGTTCTTTATATTTAGATATTTTCAGTCGGTATTTTGTAAACGTTGGGTTTAGTATTGACCGTAGTCTGCAGTTCTAGAGAGTATTAGAAACCATCTGTTTTTATCCTATCGGAGCAATAAAGTGCTTCTACAATTACAAATGTACGCCACAAATACAGTTGTGAGGCTGATGGCATAAATGTTAGACAGGTAAAACTTGTCATGATACCTATTTTAGATTGCTTTAACACATATTTACAATCTTACTTTTACGTCAGGCGTGTCTTCCTTTATGTATGCAAACCGCCAATGTAACAGTACTGCACAAGGCAGGAGATATAATAGTATGGGAAACTATCCTCTATCTGTTCTTTGATTTTTCAAAAGTATTAGAAATACTTGTACACTCCCGAAATGCTTATTTTACAAATAACCATTAAAACTTAGCCGAAACTCAATTTGGACTTAGAAAACTAAGGTAAACGATTCTGCACTATTCCTCTAAATGATTATATTTGAGAATTTAGAGAAACATATATACCGATTTGGGGCCTTTCTGTATTTTGTAGGGCCTTCAATGTCTGAACCATGTTATCCCTTTAGATAAATATTTTTGTGTGTTTTTATGTGCTTTGTTTTCATTTTCAAATTCCCTCTGTCAAAATAGTCTATATATTTCCATAAACGAGATTTGGATTTATTTGCTCCACACTAAGTCTTGTGTTTCCCAGGCGAGAACTTAAGGCGCTCTTTGTTTTTTCATATAAAGAACTATATAACTATTGATTTAAGTGCCGAATTTGTTATTTATGCGAACGATACGAGTATACATTTTTTATACGAAAGGTGACCATAATTGCACAGCAAATAAATAACGTAAAAAATTTGGTGTAAAAATGTAAGAATGTAAATGCTAGTAAATGTAAGTCTGTTATTTTCTGACTGCATTAAAATGTTCAAATAAAAGTTTGCTTTCTTCTAAAATACAGTCCTGTTATTATTTACCTTGAGGGTTGCGTAAAAGGTCTTGGTGTACTTTTGTTTTATGAAGTGCCGTGGAATGAGCACATTTTGCACGTCTGTAAAAGCTATTTTTTAAAAGAAGAGCAGACTTAAAAAATAAGTACAAAAACATTTTGCACACATGAATAAAGCAACAAAAAAGTTTTAATCACTTATCTGTACTAGCTTATGTTATGTGAATCTATTGCGGTGATGAAGTGGGTTAGCTAATTTATACTCAGTCTTACAAAAAGGATTTTTTTATACGGTAGTGTTCTTTGGATTCCACCATCATTACCTCCATTTTTAATTATTTTATAACCTATGTATCGCATTTTCCCACCAACCAATATTAACATATTAGTTTCCCATAAAATGTAAATTCGAAACATTTCTAAACCTTCTTGCCCTTCGTTGGCAGAATTTTGTGCACAAAACTCAAGAAATAGATCCATAGCATGTTCCTTGAATACTCTAAGTTTGGACATCAGAGTTGAATATATACTGCTTGAACTACGAAATTATCTTCAATTCCTTTAATCTGATGTCGGCTAGATAAACAATACTGTCATACTTAAAATTTTATAAAAGCGTAATCGTCAGTATAATTAATCTGGTTTCATTTGTGTGGAAAATAAACATCAATATGATTTAAATCGTTATTTAATTCACTGTTAAATCATGATTTATACAAGCACCAAATTGTGAATGATGCTTTGAATGAAACAATTTTCCACAAAACATTAGAGAAAATACTTATATTTAGCGTTCGTATTTTGGTGTCGGCTTCCCATGGGCTCTCATTTGGTATTGAAAGCAGATAATGATAAAGTAGGACAGGTTTATAGCAAGCAGTCAGTAAAAACGCATATAGTGATAAAAACGCACTTTTTTCTTGCAGAAGTAATTTAAATTATGTAAGTTGATTTAAGTCAAACACATTTGAATAAATAAGATAAATAAGATGTATTTGATATATTCACAAAAATCCTCATCTCGCGCGATCGTCGTCGGTGAATGAGCTCCTTCAACGACGAGGATCGCGCGGGGCGTCGGTATAAGCATCGACAATCAGCATATGGTGATCGCCGACGGTGTTCAGTATATAAAAAACAAAGCGAAAGCAACACGACAAAACTGCCCCCCCCCCCCAAAAAAAAAACACAAAAAAACGCTTCATTTTTTTTTTACTGCACGTTACACGTTTGTTTATTTGCTTTCGCAGCGTTGGTAGGAACTAACAACTAAAGAGAGAAAATGAATAACGTAGTCCAGCTCAAACTGCCCGGTAAATAACAGTCGCGCGCTACAATCTGCGACGTTTTAGAAGTTTGTGACCTATTTTGCATTCGAATTCCTTTTCCCAGTGACTTTGGCATGCAGGTCATTTGTTTGCTCGCTCGACGAAGCAGTTCAAAAGTACATTCAAGTACTTGTTGACGTACATGTCAAGGCAATCCTTGCACAATGTGCCTTTTCTTCGAGTGTCGATCACCGGCCTCAAGTGCACCTTCAACTGAACTCTTGTTTGGTGCAATTTATTAGTGAAATGTGTGTCGAAGGCACGCCTGATGTTACCGACTAGGTGTCGAGCTAAGTCGCAACGTGGTGTAATTTTCGCATGGAAGTCTTTCTCGTTCTTCAACAGAATGTATTTCGACATGTTCCATGCTGCTTCTCATTGCAGTTGGACTTAGCAAGCATGATGACAGATCTGACTGGCTGCCCACCCGGTTACGTAGGACTGGGCATTCTGTTGTGTATCTGGTCTGTCGTCCGTGTAGTTCTCTACGATCTCCGTAGAGTTGTCCTAATCGTCTGTTGAGGCGTCCGTAGTGATTTTGAAGCCTGGCTTGGATAGCTCTTCCAGTTTATTTTGAAATAACTTAATTATTCACGTCTGTTCGGTCTTCGGGGAGCGGAAGAAGGATTTTCCAGCACACGCAAAAACTTCATTTTCAGTGGTAGCAGCACATATCATTCCTTACACCTCCAAGTAAGCGCTGGTGTATGCCCGAAGACGGCCGGTTGATCAACAAACGATGACACATAGTATACGGGACCACATACACAAGTAAAATCCGAATAGAAATGCATAGCAAGCTTAATTTTTTAAATATATTTATTATGGACCAAAAAGAATATATGAAGATTTCGGATTAGAAACTCAATCCACGGCAAACACAGAAGGTTATCGCAGACGACAGCGGAAAAAAACAAAAATATCAACAAAGTTGCAGACGGCCCTCCAGTTGTCCGGGCAAAGAGTAACAGACGAAGCGGCAGTAGTAAGCGCCGAAGCGAAAGAAGGAAAGAAAGAAGAAACTAAGCCAAACAAGGCAAAGAAAAATACGCTCTGGCTCGAACGTCAAGTAAACGAAAGAAAAAAAATAATACATCATCAAAAAAGCAAGAGGAAGAAAGAACGCGGCGGCGTGGCGTCGCCTCCAACATAAATAATAAAATAGATTTTGAAAAATGGAAGGAATTGCACGACCCTTCAACGGGTGCCGGCCTTTATACTAGAAGGCGCAGAAGACGTTAGTCATCCCGCCGCTAGCAATCGCTATTTTGCATAGAACTCATACATACTAACTCTAGAGGAAAAGGTCCGCCATTTTCCCATGCATTCTGGCTGCCACTAGCGGCGGAGCATGGAGGCAGACCCTTGGCGTCCCACACATGGTTACCAACTGCCTTCGATTTCCCGAATATAATTATATCATCAGAGGAGTTTCATGAACTTCAACAGTCCACGCACTTACCGGTGGAAAGATATTCGCGTTCCTTTCGAAGCTTTCTTTTTGCATAGCGCCCAGGTGTACGTCCTCCTGCAACGCAAAACTTAAGCAGATAAGCGGCTTCGCGGGTGGGGCGCGAGTGGGCGCGGCCGAGGAACACAAAACCGCGCAACCACCGGATTTCCGAGATTTCGCCAGAATGGAAGTTAATGCAGCGTAATGAGTTTATTATTTTCTTGATAGGCGTTAGAATATATCAAAATTTAGTTTACGACGTTAAATTATCACTGTTTATATTGCTGAGAGTTTTCAGTCTTCGTGATTACCATTGCGACTGTCGTACTTCAGCTGGCAACATTGGTTTCTCTCTCTCGTGTTCTGTCGCTCTCTTTCGCGATCTTTCACTCGGGACGCCAGAAGTCGACGGACGGGATTCGCCACTCCTCCTCATCCACCTTTACCCTCCTGCTATTTTGTGCCCCGTATATTCGCGACTCCAGCGACCTATAGGGGCGCCACCACTAAGCAAACATGGCGGCTGGGTCCAGGTCGCGCCGGCTCGGCCGGGCCGCCTGAACGGGTGGCGCATTCAATTTAACATATTTTCTTTTGTTTAATGTCCAATTTTATAGGCAATTCAACTGAGACGGTTAAGTGTAGCCGGTGCAGATAACTGGCAGAGCATAGTTTTGTTTTTTCGATGTTTTTTTTTATCTTTTCACGTCAAACTTTCGTTTCGGAGATTTCTTTCAGAAACCGAAACTATGGGCTCCGGAGAGACGGTAATAGACTAATCTGTTTTGATCAGGTATAAGGAAAGCGGCGATGACTACAGAATCGTTCCACCGAGAGTAACTTTCAGCCTAACTCTCATGCCTCGACCATGCGATTTATCTGTCCGCGAAATCGAGCTTTTGTGCGTATCCGCGTTTAAGAATGAGCTCCGGTCGTCTGCTCGGTCAACAACATAGGCTGCAGGAAAATTACGAAAAGTTAAGCAAGCGCTTCTTAAGCCAAGGAGCATGTTAAAGGGGTACTCCGCCGTTTTCTTCATAGTTCCCGATTTGCCTAAAAACTTGCTAAAAACACCAACAAACATCGCTGAAACTAGTAACCCAAATATTTGGACAAAATAACTTTTTTCCGCGAAGTTACAGAATTTACAATTTTGGTCCTCATCGTGTTTTTCAAAGTGAAAATCTCTACTGGCAACATTGAAAAAGTGACGTCATGGGTAGGCAGGGGTTCACTCTTTGGGCTGTTGACTTTGTTCCCAACTGATTACAAACAGTTTTATGGTGTCAAATGAATGCTGTGGAAGGTCGCTTCAGCTCCAGCGCAGCAGTACGATACAAATGCTCGGCATAGTTCATTTTCAGACCTCCCGCTCGAACCGCAAGCCGGCCCATCCGTGACGTCATGGCAATGAAAAGCGCGGGTATATTCAAATCTTCGTTTTGGCGTCATTTTCATTTGCCGATTTCACAATAACTATTCTGAATCTCGCGATACTAAATAGCATACCGGAAAGAGTAAAGGACGGCGATTTCGAAAATATAGTTAGTTGGGGTTGCTCAAAAAACCGCCGGAGTTCCCTTTTAACCCTCTGGCACCCCACTAAGCAGCACATACTCGTATTTCAATTCAGGTTTTAAGTAGCAATCGAGAAGTCATTTTGACGAGCGGGCTATGTATTATATTACGAACTATATTCCACTAAAGCGATATTAGTATATTCTCTGAGTTGAAATATGAGCTTAGTTGACTAGCTATCAAGTGAACTGCTGAATAAAAGTATATTTGACAGACAGAGAATACTACTACTTAAACTCAGCCAGATGGTTCTAGCCAGTAGCACCGAGACGAATGCGGACAAACTGAAGAGAGTCTTCATCTGAGATTCTCTGCAGAACCTCTCCGCATTGAACTTGACTCCGAATCCTAAACGGAGAAAATGAGTATTTTTTTGTGGCCGGTCAACCTGAGCAATGTAGACATATATTGCTGGGCAGGCTTCGACGGGGTATATATATAAATATTGGAGGCGCGATAGATCATATTGCCGTGATAGCTTCTAACTTTGCGAGACGCGTCCCCCGCCCTTTGAAAGGAGACAATTTCCCTCATTAATCGTATGGAGCGAGCAGGTTTTCCTGGAATCAAGTAATTGCGAAATCAACCCAACCCTTCGGTGTGGCCCAGAGGCTTTTTCGGCGAAAAGCAGCTAAGGTGAATAGCCAAAGCACCGACCGGCGTGGGTGGCTCAATCTTGAAGCAAATCGAACACAACCAAACTCAAGAAAAGCAGCTATCGAACCTTCCCATTTACTTGACTGCAACATTAGTGTTCCCTCCAGTGAAACACATCGTCTGTCGTCCTCAGTTCACTGTTCTACATTATCATAAAAAAACACTTATCAGTTACCAAGTAGCCCTCACTTAAAATGTGATTCGAGACAGACAAGAAATCAAAACTTTTTCCATGATTCCCCCATCCAAGAAATTGAAAGCACGCGACCATGTGTTGTGGCGTAAACGTGGTTTCAAACACGTGATGGAAGAAAGTAATCTACTGAGGCCAGCACTAGTGAACACTCACGCAAACTTAAGAAATATTCGGACCTTCGTCAAATTACATTGTTCGCCACCGCGCCGACAACACGTGTCCGCGAAAGCCACCACAGACGCGCAACGGCGCAAAGCGACCTGTTCGGGCTGGTTCCCGGTTTTCCCGCTTGGTGGCGTTCGTTTTGCTGGAGTCGCGAATAACGTGACCGAAATATCCTTCCTTTGCGCTACAACGCTCTCCACTTTTTTTTCCTTGCACGCGCGAGAAGTTTTTTTTTGTTACTTTGTTTTTATTAGTTTCAATAATAGCATCAGATTTGGGTGTGAACATTCGACTTCTTCCGAAGGATACTGACATGGGGAAATGGAAATTTCAAAAACAAACAGAATCAATTGATAAGAACAAGTAAATTTGAAACGTAGCTATGTTATAAAATTTTAGTACATCTCCCTTTTCAAGAAACAAGGTGAAGGTACATTTGTGTTTGGCCTGGTTTACATAAGTTCTGAAAGAGTGTTTTCTTCACGAAAGCCCAAAAAGTGCACCCTGAAAGATGTAAAATTTTTCCCATGCGAAGAAAATGTCTTTCACTCATGAGTTGGCACTTACTTTTTAACATTCAAAGCAGGAACACCCGTTGATATAATTTTTAATTGGTCACCTTACACGGAGATGGGCAAAACCAATGCTTTATGGAGAATTCGTCTGCTAACCCAGACTCCGCGCTCGCCACGGGCGCTGTGATCACTTTTCGCCCGCGCTCCGCGTGAGTTGCGAGTATACTCGCTTACATGGTATTTGGTTTGAATGTTTCAAACCTTGTTGAACAAGACATGGCGTTGAGACACGTTGAACCAAGAGATACATTTTTACCGCGATAGCGTTTTGGCGCTCATGTCGGAGAAAATCCAGCGTCGGCGTGAGTGGGACAAAAAAATCCCATAATGCAACGCCCACAGCCACGTATGAGCGTCGCACGTGGCTGTGACGCCATGACCGCTTCGACCGGTTAAATTTGGCGCGAATATATTCCGCTAAATTCCTCGTCTGGGGAAATACTACAATGGCAAATTTGAACAAGATACTTATGCAACAAAAAAGATGCTGCGAATAATATGTAATGTTTCATATGATTACCTAGTAAACCTCTGTTTGCTAAGTTAAATTGAATGCATATCTACAATATATATAAATATAGGTTATGCTCTAAGTTATAGGTCTGAAATGAAAAATAATGTTGTCAATCTTAGTGAACTAGCATCCTTGTCACTGAAATTGGCAACATATTACACTCGTAGCCTAGACAACTGGAAAGTCCCCAGTTGTAGAACAACATATGGTGAGCAAATGTTATCCAATGTGCTTCCGATCCCTACTTAATTATCTTAATACTCATAATATTGATCCTTTAACATCAACAGTAAAATATATCAAAGAATTTTTTTCTTGTAGAGTCAATTGTCATGTGAGTTTTCTGGATTTTTTTTTTTTTTTTTTTTTTTTTTTTTTTTTTTTTTTTTTTTTTTTTTTTTTTTTTTTTTTTTTTTTTTTTTTTTTTTTTTTTTTTTTTTTTTTTTTTTTTTTTTGCCGGCAAAAAAAAAAACAACATTTTCCGCCAGCGCCAGCGCCAGCGCCAGCGCCAACAACAACAACAAATTTTTAACAATTTTTTTTTTTTTTTTTTTTTTTTTTTTTTTTTTTTTTTTTTTTTTTTTTTTTTTTTTTTTTTTTTTTTTTTTTTTTTTTTTTTTTTTTTTTTTTTTTTTTTTTTTTTTTTTTTTTTTTTTTTTTTTTTTTTTTTTTTTTTTTTTTTTTTTTTTTTTTTTTTTCCGGCATTTTGCTTTTTTTTTTTTTTTTTTTTTTTTTTTTTTTTTTTTTTTTTTTTTTTTTGAAAAAAAAAAAAAAAAAAAAAAAAAAAAAAAAATTTATATTTTCTTACATTTTATTACATTTTATCACATTTTATCACATTTTATCACATTTTATCACATTTTAACATTTT
>JAZHYW010016701.1:0-13808 GCA_037355805.1 Ixodes ricinus
ATTACGTCATCAAGGTTTGCGAAGGCAACACTGAAAGAAATATTCCCCTTTTATTCTCGCAGTCCCACTGCAACAAGAAAGTTTTTGAATCAGTGGCTGTCTGTGCGAGTTTACTATTGGGCCAGACTCAGGACCAGTAACGCCTCGCAAAGTCATGGAACATTCCAACCCGATATCGTTTCAGGACCGCTTTAAACTGGTGTAACTCTACGTCTTGCGGAACATAACCTGTGGTGATTTTTGGCGTGTTCATGACATCGGCGATTTTCGTTCTCTACGCGAGCTTCGTGTGCAGTCGTATCGCGGACCAACAGACCTTCCTGGAAAATCCAAGTAGACCTCTCGGCGAGGGGAATTCTGGCCTGTTTCGATGTATGCCCGTGCCAACTCAGACGCTACGTATCTCCTGGAATCGCGCATGATTCATCTCTCTTGATATTGGGAACTCAGAAAGCACAAGAAGTAAAGCGAACACAAAAGGAGATTATCCATATACTACGTTTTCCTTGCTTCTGGCCACGGTGTAAGATACACTCTTTAGGTGAGGACGGCAGGGCTGAACGCGCGGCGCGAGGAATCAGATAGCGTTCGTTCGACGGGCATCCGAAAGGCTGCATCATTCCGCTGCCACCGTGCCCGCGGCTGACAGTGTCGCCGGCGGCCAAACGGCGAAACTGTGTGAGAGCGAAAAAAATTATCTCGTTGCCATGACACCCCGGTACACCGTGGTCTTTCTGCACGTGCGACAACCTCGCTGGAGCCCTGCGCGTGTGGTACATGAGGCGGCACGAGCCGTCTTGTACGTGCCCACGGGTCGACGAGTCACCTGCCGGCGCCGCTTGAAACCATAGTGAGAGAGAGAGAGAGAGAGAGTGAAGAGCGAACTTTATCAGCACGTCGCGAGGAGCGCGCTGTCCTCACCTGAAGAGTATTATCTTACACCGTGCTTCTGGCTTCGAAATCGCCAAATCGTTAAACCAACCTTCAACTTCGTTTTTGATTTCTGAATAACCGCACGTGCCGTAGATCGGAACATGGCCTCCTAGATTTTGGTGCGCAAGTCCCTCCTCAGGCCTAACTTCACTCAGGCCGGTCCAATCGACGGGAGAGACTAAGAAAAAATAAGTTGCCGCGCGCATAGTGCGCCGCGCAACAGCTGCGAGCTGTTTTTTTTTGTTTTTTTATTGGGCCTGTTTGTTTGCTTGGGCATTCGTGGCAAGAAGTTTGGGTATCGCCGCCTGGTGGAATTTTTTCCACGACCCAGAGTGCGAATGCTTCCACTTCCTCTGCTTGCGACCCTACATTCCTTTTAGATCGCTTAAATGAGGCCCACAGACTCATACGGGACACCATCCGCAGAAACACTCCCACGCAGGGTAGCGACAGGAAGACCACCTCCAAGCATCCCACGCAAACTCCCACGTCCAGAGACATCACCTTCACAGACTCCCGAACCGGCTGCCTCCATACCGCAAAGCGTCTTCTCGTGTACTGCCGCAAAACGGATCCTGGGTGCCTAACTTGTGGTGATCCTGAAGACACGACTCATGCACTACTTGTGCGTCCAAGCCATGAGAATCTCCGAAAACGTGCTACTGCAATCCTACCCTGCAGTTGGACTTCCCCTCTCCACTGCCCAAGAGATTTTGAACCTTAAGGGAACGCGGGAAATTGTCGAAAAGGCCTTACGTACTCTCCTCCAATATCTCTGGGACAGTGAGCTCTTGATCGACTCTGTTCTTCGCAGGCACAAAACAAAAACTTATACGTTGAATCTGGGACAATAATTCAGCGTTTAAATTCACGTTACGCGAGTGAATAGGTAGCACGGCAAGTTAGCAACATCCTTATATAATGCGAAGCCGAGATGGGAACCTCCGCGGTACATTGACGGACTTTGCCATCTCGGATCGGCACTGCGATAACAGAGGTGCGCTATCTTACTGCTCGCAATAAAGAAGCATACTGAGCAATCGCATTATAAGTGAAATTCGCCGTAACCACAAAACTGCGAAGACAAAAAAAATTTTTTTTAAAGCGTACGCTCTTTTTTCTTTTTGGCAGCTTTCTCCTTTAAGTTGTTCCGTTTTGTGGCTCTTTGAACTTGTCCGCCTGGCCACCCCTGGTCTATAGCGTCGCGCAGCTTTCGCTCTGTTGGTCTATAGAATCGCGCAGCTTCGCCCACTTGGCTCGTTTGCAGAGTCGTTATCGCCACACTTGGGCCACGCTCTTCTGGATCTCCGATCGACGTCGAACGATGCCGAGAGACGCCGAGAAATCGACAACATCGTATCGTACATCTGGATTGGGGTAACTGCAAAGAAAAAAGTGTATTTTTAAACAGCCCAGTTAGGACAAGCATGTCACAAAACAATTTTTCCGCCAAAAAACAAAACTTTTTACAGCAATATTTATTGCGCAGGACTGATTTTAGTTTGCGGCTATTTCACCAGTTTTGAATCGCGCGCCACAAAGTTGCTATTAAACGTCACAGAGTAGCTGCTATACGTCACGAAGTGACGTATACCAGCCACCCGCGGGCGTCGAAAGAGCGGGAGTTTCAAATGCGGAGAGGTTGGGACTCGACTAAATTACGTCCTGTGGCGTAAATATTGCTAGAAAAAATTTGTTTTTTCGCGGAAGATTTGCTTTTGTGACATGGCCTGTCCCAATTAGGCTGTTTAAAAAACACTTTTTTCTTTCTTTACGCCACTCTTAAGGGCGGATCCAGAACTCCGTTGTTGTTGTTGTTGTTGTTGTTTTTTTTTGGGGGGGGATTTGTAAAGATACTATTCTCCCATTTTTTCTTGTCACCGGAGGGTCCACTCGTGTCAAATTGCCCTCCGAAAAGGGGGGCCCCCGTCGCCGCCCCCCCTTGGATCCGCCACTGTGTTAAGTTAAAACGGAGCGCTTGATGGACCCTCGATAATGTTGCGTTGGTGTATAACAGCCTTATAAAAAACTAAAAGTATCTCAGTTAAAAAAATAAAAAAAGATTAAGCGAAAGACACTTAAAGAGTGCTTACGTGTAGGGGACTCAGCGCAAGCAGCGCGCCACCCGTTTCCTTTTTCACACGGCCCTCCGGTGGTGACGTCACTCTCCCCCACTGCGCAGGCGCGGCGCCTCCGCCGGCTCCACGGCTTCCGTGACGATGCATCTGCGTTGCTCTGCTTTTCTTTCTGTTTTATTTCCGAGGCGCGTCCACTTTGACCTTAAGCGCCCTTGCCGCCTACTGTGAGGAGGCATCTACGTTGCTGTGCTTTTCTCTGTGCTTTGTTTCTGAAGCGCGTCCGCTGTATATAATATAGTCGCCGATAACTAAAAAAGGGCGTGGCTTGTTAGTTTTCCCGCTTCGTGATTGGTCCTGGCATTCCCATCGGCTGGTAGTGCAACCTCGTTGGTTGCGAAGCGATAATGAGTGCTGAAAACCTCGCCACGCCGTCTCTGAGAACCACACTGTACTGAAGTCACGTACTTTTATTTCTTACTTCGTCTTTTTGTTTTGGTTTATACACAATGTACGTTTTTTTGTCTTTTTACGCGCTGGTTGGATTTACGCGCTCCTGTAACTCGTGTATGTAGGCCTATGCTCGCTGTCACGTGAATGATAAAAAAGAGGCCAAGGTTAGGGCTTGGTTTGTATGCGCAGTTCGAAGTAGTTCAGTCAAGGTTTCATTCTCGGGGCCTTTTGACGTTTAAAACATGTCCGTCTTGATAAAATAACATATGGCTAATCTAAAATGCGTATGAATATATCTGAATTCCCCGCATCGAAGGTTAAATCCTGTAAAGCTCCGCAAGGAAGGCAGAACTTTTTTTTAATGCGGTTTTTTAGGTGATAACGAGCGTAGCTTCATAAGAAGTTTGTTGAAGATGCGGTTTTATGGAGTGGACATTGGCGGCGTGGTTGACGTGCTCAACCGGCGCTTCATAGGCGCCGAAAAGGTTGCGGGAGCAGACGCGCTTTGTACCTTTAGAGCTCCCGGCTACTGCTAAGACGGCCATGTTCAGACACTAGAAAAGGACGTTCGAGAAATAAGAAAAGAAGGTACAAAGGGCCAGAGTGGAAGCGGAGAAGAGGAAAAGCGCGTTTTCGCTCTCCTTCCTTGCACCTGTGGCTGCCGTAGCACGCCTCACTGCCAACATTCTGAGTTGGGTACCTATTACGCCAACCGGAAATGTTATTACAACAATGGGTTGTCGAAGGCTCCTTGGTGACTACGACGGCCCGATTTAAGATGCAAGCAATAATGTAAAAAGACCGTAAAAAAAAGTTTCATTTGATGCAAAAAAAAAACAAGAACAACAACATTAGCAAACGCATCAGCGAATGTTCAGTCTTGGCCCAAATGTAGCGCTAGCTGTCCGGACACGATGCTAAGGTTTTAGAGTTAACCCTTATCGAATTCCAAAGTTACAAGTGATTTTCGAAAATTCTTAATGGCAAAGGGTGGCAGACAGAGTTCATGAATACCTTGAGCTAAATGGCGCAGCACCGGGAACGGCAGCCATTTTCTCGTTAGAACGTTTTTAGAATATCACTTATTATGGTAGTAATAAGCTATCGATTAGCTCTGAAACATTGACATCCGGTCCAAACTGGTAGTGGTACGTTTTGGGCGGACGCTAAAAATTCAACTTAACGTAATTTTTTCTTTTTTTTTTTTGGGGGGGGGGGGGCGTCTTTGTTAAAGATTTGCTAAGTAAGAAACCCTATAAAGTCGCAAACATTGGTGTCCAAGAGCGAGAGGTACCCTTGGAGAATAAGAAATGTATACCGTCTTCCGTTTAATTTCTTCAGCCCTTGTGATTGCGTTTGCAAATAAAGGCGGCGTTAAAGCGGCCACGAAAATGAATTTGGGGCTGGGATAAATTATTTTCGATTGGGACTTCACTAATCGCATATAGTTTAGTCGACTAAAGGAAAGAGGGTAGAAAGTTAAAAGCCAGCTTTTCGGTTCGGACATTTGAAAATGTAGCGGACTATTTCGGACCTCCTTTCTTTCGAGAAAGCTCTGCGCCTTTTTCACTATGATACATCCGCGGTACCCAAAGCACGTGAGCGGTACCCAAAGCACGTCAGCGGTACCCAGCACGTCACCCGACCCCGGCTCGCGCATACGGCACGAGAACTGCGTCACTCAGACCTATGCGCTCGTCAACAATCAATCCGTCGACGAATATTTGGATTCGCGTTCGTGGCCAAGGAGTGCCCTGATGGAACTTATCTTCACTTGCGATTGCCAAGTTCTATGGTGCGCTTAAAAAGCACGGTGGAAGCTTGGGGTCATCGCACCGGCGCCCAACCACGTCACAACCACGTGATTTCTCAATTCGCTTTTGAGTTGAGGATCAAAGCTAGGAGGAAGAAGCTTTTAAAATCGTTTCATGGCCCCTTAACGTCACACCTGTGTGCATTGACACTAACTCGGCAGTTCTTAGCTACCTAAACCATTGTTTAGGTGCTTGCTTTTCAGTTTTCACAGCGATCTCGACGAAACAACATTTGGCGTAATATATGTGTTTTTCGGCCTTTTTGCGGTTGATATGGCTGGAGGTCTGATACTGTCATGCACAATAGACCCTTTCGAAGTTGAGCCTGGCCCCCTCGATAACGATCATTACCTAAGTGTAGTATATCTGTACTTGCTATTGGCTGCCGTTTGACAGCAGATGAAGGAAGAATTTGAACCATGCGGAGCCTGAACGTTCCAGGTGTTTGTTCGCTAAATTGTTGCTTGATGTCGGCGAGACGAGACTTATTAGCTTCTGTGCGCTACGCGTTTCAGGAGTGTCATGTAAATTATGGGAAGTCTCGGCTTCGGCATGCTTGAGACTGCTCATGACAATAAAATAGTGGTGAATATTATTAAGAGATTGTACTCAAGTAAGTGCCTCGTACAAAGTCGTAGTTTCTTGACACCATTAAAAGTGGAACGAATAAAAAAAGAACAGTACAGCGAACAACACCGTAACCTTCGTACTTCTGCCGTTGACTGACGGCAGACGTAAAGCAAGTAAACCGCCACTGATCTCAATCGCAACTGCTGGATCGCGTTTGACCAGCACCGGCTATGGACGGGAATGCGGCCACGGTCGGCCATCTTTTTGGTAGAGTTATATCATCTCTAGCCATCATAGTAATATGGCGGACAGCGCAATGGCGGCAGGCTGCCATAAAATAGCCGTAGATCTAGTACACTGTACCGTGGGTGATATTTCGTGCTTGATTGAAGTTGTTCGACGAAGCAGATTCTTGAAACCCGGCGTGAACGGTAGCCTCGTCTTTGAGGACCCGGCGAAAGTTCTACGAAAGCGCAGCACCGGGGAAAGTAGCGCAGCTCGCATCGAAAGCAGACTACGTACCGGCGTCTGCTTTCGATGCAACTTTCGATGCGTGCTGTGCTGTTTTTCCCGGTGCTGCGCGATTTCGTGAAACTTTCACCGGGTCCTCAAAGACCGGGCTACCGTTCACGCCGGGTTTTAAAAACATGTTTTGTCAAACAATTTCAATCAATCACGGAATATCACCCACGCTATTTTGATGGCAGCCTGCCACCACAACCGCCAAAACGCCGTCTGCCATGGATGGATGATGGTGGCTGCCAAGTGGCTTCAGCAGCTGTATCTTGGCTAGAGGTGATATAACTCTACCAAAAAGATGGCCGCCAGTGACCGCATTCGCGGAGCGGGCAAACGCGATCCAGCAATTGTCATTGAGATCAGTGGTAACCGCCATTAGCATACACAAATTTTGACTGATATTTGAGCCACTATGTGACGCAGAATTTCTGAAAGGGTCTACTGCGGATCGCGTTGGTCTTGGGCGTAAATCTTGCTTTCCGACTCAGCTCGACAAAGTTTCACGAGTAGAGTTCACACCTGGCTCTTTATTATCGTTCCTCTGGTCTTCTTAAAGCAAAACAATTAGCGGCCCATCTGCTTTCTTTATTATTTTTTTCACCTTTTCCTCTAGGCTGCGACGGGCTTCCGCTGTTTCAACTTCGTTTTTATAACTTCTTTGTCTGGGTTTTTCACCCAGACGTTGTATGGAAGTTCAGATGGAAGGGAGAAGACATTCGAAGTCTTACCACAGCTGGAGTTTCGTCTTTTATTATTGTTTTAGAGCGCAGCTCTTAGGCGCCCTGTTCCGGCTTGGTAGCGTCGCCGTCGGCGTAACCGCAGCGGTGCATTATGGAAAACGTCCCGTAATGCACCGCGCCGAAACGTCCCGCGACGTTTCAGCGTGGTGCCGAAACGTCACTTGACGTTTCGGTGGAAGTCACGTGCCGAACCGTCACGTGACTTCACCGAAACGTCACGGTAACGTTTCGTTACGGTGACGTTTCGGTGTAAATCACGTGCCGAAATGTCGCGTGACGTTTCGGCACCGCGCCGAAACGTCGCGTGACGACGCCCGTTTCGCGCGTGAAAGAAGGAGGGGAGGAGGATAGGGTACGGATGAAGAGGAGGGGCATACCCTTCTCTCAGTACTCTCCCTCCTCTTCCTCAAGAGCTGCTTTCTAAATCGGCATTACAGGAAGTTGTAAACTGCTTTCATTTTTCACTACCATTATTACCTTATGTTTTGTCAGATAAGCCGGATTAGAGAAATCACACGAGCGCGCCACCGCACATCATTTCGTTGTGTTCAGCTTTTATTATTTATTTTGTGGCGACTTCGTCACTTTGAATTATAGGTGAATTCGCTCCACACACCCGTTGCATTGTTATAACGTATAAAAATTGAGATCGTCTGGTCTCTTCGCTTGTCTTAATGACGTGTCGCTCTTAAACGATATGTTTGCATATGTAGTGAGAGTCATAGGCGTAGACTATGGGGGGGCAACGGGGCTCGTGCCCCCTGGTGAGATCCAGGGGGGCAGAGCTCCCCTCGAGGCCAGGCCTTGATCTTTTTTTTTTTTGCTTGTGTTTGTTGTTAGTTTGTCTTTGATAATTTGTATTTTATCTTAAATGTATAATACTTCACCCATGTTTGTGCACCACACAATGAACGCTAAGTTGTTTGTGGGCACTGGAAATAAACCATTATTATTAATATTTCCCCGGAGACGCCGTTTACGTGCCATGTAACGAGCTTCTAGTAGTAGAGATGTAAACAAAATAACGCCCGTTGCCTTTATTGACAAAATACATGAGAAATGGAATCCCAGCGTGCTTGCGTTAGCTTCAATCTCCGGTTCTGGCAAAAACATAATGCGCAGCACCCCCCGGAACTCCTCGCACTTCCCTCTCCGGGAAAATGGAAAGTCTACGCCGCTGGTGAGAGTTTAGATACCTAAATATATTGTGAGAATGCTATATTTTGTTGCAACAAACGATCTACAGGAAACATCTCTGCCTCAGAATTCCCAGCGCATAATGCTCTACTCGATAAAATATATTATTCAGTTGCAATTAGTTAACAACATATATATTATGGAATTTCCAACTCGAGAACGCCACTGTGCAGCGTTTTATCAGAAAAGGGCAACTGATACTGCGTGCTCTTTTCTGTGTGGGTGGAGCTTAGCTTCTTGTGGGCGGAGCCTCGCCTTTATGTCTTATGTTGGAACGCAGCTTAAAAGTCTAACCAGGCTAACCGCTCCTTCATTCAATTTTTTGGGCCTTATTCTGTCCCGGCTTTGTGTTTTGCTTCAACTTTCTGACTGTCTCTTTGTCTTTTAAACAAACAGTGCCAAGGCTTGTAGAACCGTTTAGTTTAACTTTTGGACAAATTGTCCAAAGTTAAACGACGGGTATGTTATCATTGCTTTGCGAACCATGCCTTCTTCTCTAATATTTACAATTATTCGTTAACGAACAAACTTGCTTTTTGCACTTTTCTCTTTCACTCTTTCATTGTTCTGAAAGTTAGAACGACTCAAAATGGACCACGACTGTGCACGCACTTGGGATTGTTCAGCACACACTTTGTACATTTTTCGGGTCCGTGTTTGCGCTCGGCAATCCCCGAGACAATAAAACGAAAGCTAAAGCCGTTCTTGAAGGAGGAAAAGTTTTGGCGAACGAGATAAAACGAGTGATGTAAGAGAGTACAAAATATTGAAATAAGATCCAGTCCGAACGAAGCCGTAGAAATAAAATTGAAACCGGGACAAGCGCGTGCTTGCGCTCTCGAAATAACGGCAAAAGAATCGAGCAAAAAAATAAGGAGGAGAAAAAATGGTCGTTGATCCCCTTCCCAGAAGTTTTGGGAGCGACAGAAGAGTCGAGCGAACAGAGATGAAAAAGAAGCGGGTCAGGGAGAGAGTGGAGGAGAAGGAAACAGGGAAAAACGAGGAAGGAAATGAGGAAGAGGGAGCAACCACTCGTTGCACGCTAGGAAAGGAGATCCGGGGTGGGGAAGAAACACCAAAAAGGATTTGAAGGAAAGGAGGAACCCACTCCCTTCCAGTAATCGAAAGTAACACTGTGGATATTAGTTAGAGAGATGTGGGGAAAGAGAGAACAGGAGGAAGAAAAAAATGGGGATAAGTGGGGAGAGAAAGAGGGACTGTTTCCGTGGAAACTTTTCTCCCGCTACCCCGGTTTTTGCTGTTCCTTTCGCACTGGGATTTCTCCCTCTCTTTATTTCCCCTTCGCGTTGGCTGAGGGTCTCCTGATTCGGGAGAGTGTGTGAAAGTGTGGCCGAAGCGGCGGCACGAGGCGCGAAGTTTAGGAAACGGCGGTAGGGGAGTGAGGTCTTTCGGGAAAGATTCCAAGTTTAGGAAGACGCACACTGCGTAAGGGGAGGGAAAACACCTTATGCCGTTTTTCGCAGGGGCGAAGACGTAATGCACAAACAAAAGGGGCGATGTGTTTGCACGAGAGCGTCTGAAATGTAAGGGTAAATGGGGATTGTTGGTCGGATGATCGGAAGTTGTAAAGCTTGTTCGTGACTTTATGTTTTCTTTTTTATTATTTGATTTCCACTCTTGTTCATTATTTAATTGCGACTGTAGTTAATTGATTTGTATTATGTTTCTTCGGGATATGTATACTGTTGTGATTGTCTCTTGCGAATCTTCCTGTTTCGGTTTCTTTGGTGTGCGCCTTCAAACCTTTTCGTCTTCTTGTCGGCATTCCTTTGATCTCGGGGTCATTCGCACGACTAGTAGGTGTGTTTCTTTCGCTCTAGGCCGCTTCTTTAGCCTACCCCCACGACCTCCTTTCTGTGCGTTCGCTCTCCTTGCTTTTTGTTTTTCTCGTTCTCTTTGTGCCGTCGCCATAGAAACGAACTACCGACGTCTGCTTCGGGAGAGGAGCAGTGGGCGGCGAGAAAGAGCGTCAAAATAACGTTTTTTCCCCCAGCGTCTGTGCACTAAAGGGAAAAAAGGAAACAGACCGGGAGATGGGGAAAGGGGGATATCCGAAGCGGGGAAAAAAGCGAAGAAGAAGAAACGGAAATGTAGAGACAGGGAAGATTTAATAACCGCTGTGGGGGAAAACAGAATGAAAAAAAAAGAAAAGATAAAGATGAGAAAGAGACATCAGGCATATCTTGTTCGTTTTTTTCTCTTTCCTCGCTTTGTGAAGGGAAGAGACTCGCGAGCGACGACGAAAGGGGAACAACCGTAAAAGAAGAAAACTAACGGCAACAATGACCCCCTCTTTCTCTCTCTCACTTGCTCGCTCGCGATGTTTTCTCTCGCCCCGTAAAGTTTGGAGAGCTGAGAAAAAAAATAATAGGGATAAAATATTGCCAATCGGAACAACGGGAAGAAAGTGGGAAATGAGCAACAAACCAACCGTCCCTTTTCTTTTTTGTTTTGCCTGGATGGACAGAAAGAAGTAGCGAGTGCGGATGAAAGAAAGGGGAGAGTATCGCGTGAGAGGGAGGGAGGAGAAAACCAATTGCGAAACTTTCTTTCCCCATCTTTTGACTCGCTTTCTTTATCTCTCTCTCTCTCTCTACATGCTTCGACTCTTCTTGGCGAGAAGCACATGCTTGCCTTCGTTCTGTTACTTTGTTTCGAATGCATCCCGGTCCTGCCGCGAAGTTAGAGGGAATTCGTTTGGCTTTTTTTTCTTGCATTGCACGCCCCCCCCCCCTCCCTCTTCCTCCCCACCCCCCTTTGCAAACTGTAGTGCTCAAACTATTCGTTCACTTCGCTCTTCATACCACGTTCTTTTTTTTTCTTTTTTTTTGAGTTACACTCCCAACTCTCGACTTCGGAGTTGTAACCCCTCCTTACGCATTCCCCCCCCCCTCGTTTTCTGCACCTTTCGGGCCATCTCTGTTCCCTCGAAACGCTCCCCCTTCCCAATTTACCCTCATTCTTTCATCTCATCTCTCGTTGCTACTCGTTCCATTGTTCTTCTTATAC
Source organism: Ixodes ricinus (assembly GCA_037355805.1). NCBI lineage: Eukaryota > Metazoa > Arthropoda > Arachnida > Ixodida > Ixodidae > Ixodes > Ixodes ricinus. The sequence goes on from JAZHYW010016701.1 coordinate 11,332, forward strand.
TCTGTGCCCGTAGAAACTGTGGGGAAGAAGGGGAGGAAGGGGGGGGGGTAGCAGCAGTTGAAGGTTCACATAACTATCTCCGGCCGACAGCAATTGTATGTGCAGACGCCGAGATGTTGGTGAGCGATCGTCATGAAGGGAGGGGGGGGCTTGTCGCGTGCGTTAGTGCGTTTGGGATTGGTGTTTGAAGTAACGCAGAATGACTCCGCGGCGGCGGGGTCTTTTCTTTTCTTGTCATAAACAGTTCTTCCCCTTTTTTCTCTTTCTCCCTATACTCTGCTTCCCTTTCTTTTCTTCTGGCGTTGCTGCTCCGTTTTATCTTTTTCTTCGGATGTGTTCGGTGCCCCTCGTCTCCCCATCTCGATCCCCATCTTTTAGTGGTTTTTGATTTGTGTTCCTCCGTATGAAACCGTATAAAAAGGGTTCAGAAGAGTTAGAGGGAATTGGGGAAAGCAAGAGGATTCTTCCCCTCTGTAGTTTACTCTCTTTGTCGGTCTCTATGTTTATTTTTATCCTTGCTTCCTTGCATCTATGGTAATACGTGCACTGAACATTACCGCGTTTTTATTTTTGGTTTGTAACGAACTAAACAGAGTGAGTGTTTGCCGGCGTTCTTGTGCCTCCCCCCAACAAACCCCCACCCCCTCCCACAGAACCCCACCCCCGCTTCCCTTTCCCCCTCTCCCCAACTTTCAATCTTTCCTGCTCTCGGCGTTCTTTCTATATCGCACCTCCCGGGGAAGCGGTCCCTATTTCTCAAAACCTCTCCCTTTTATTTTGTAATGTTTGTTTTTTATTTTCCCATTGCATCCTTTCTTAAATCGTGGCACGTGTACTTTATACCGCACGCACATGCGCAAGCCACTTCTATAAGCGGTACGCTGCAGTTTTTGCGCCGCAGTCCTCCGTCCTGCTCAATTTTTCTCCCTACTTCGTTTTAGTTTGTTTTAATGGGAATGGGGAGAAAGTCAGGAAAACAAATATTATGTGCATAAAGGGATGGATGGGCGTTGGTACGAAGAAGAGACAACAAAGCTGTGCGTAACCGGCTGGGGAGTGCAAAAACTTTGCTGGAAGGAGACGTAATATCGAGGAGAGAACTTCAGTGTGTTAGAATGAGGAAAGAATTATAGTTCGGACTGGAAAGAAAGTGAAGGGGGAACAAAAGGAGGGGCAAAGGAAAAGTATATATGTATATATAAAGAAGTGGTGCAATATAACTTTGAGACTCTTATTAACAGATCTTAAGTTCATGCTGGGTTTGTTTGCAAGAGGAGTTTTGGGTAGGGGTGATGGAAAAAGGCTAAATATGGTGTGTGTGTGTTTCTTGTTTTTCTTTTGGGGGGGGGGGGGGGGACCGGAGCGCTTTGCTTGCTTAGATGTACGGTTCTATGCTGTTTAGTATTACGTTTCTTTTTTCTATTTTACCTATCTCTCTTGGCTTGCGAGTTTACGACACAGAATCAAAGGAAGGAACAATTTGGGCTCTTCCCAAGCTCCCTGATGCTACACCGGAGTTTTAGAAGGCGAGAAGATATAATATATTTCGGAGCGTGTAACAAAAATTTAAAAGGAAGATCCATTGGTGGATTCTTAGTGAATGCGTTTGCCCGACCCGTGGGAAACGCCAGCGGCATCCGCTGTGTGACGCTGCTTTCGCTGTTCACCGATTTCGGCAGCCCGTCTTATTCGTTCGCAATCCGTCTTCTTTTGCGGCCTACTTGGACCAGCGCTAGTACTTGGCTCACGCTCCATTTTGTAGCACAAACGAAGGCATACGCGCTCTGCACACCTGCAAGTTTAGTCTTGCCCCAACATCCGCGTGCCCAGTGGCTTCCGCCCCCTGACGTCGCTTCCCTCTCGCCTTTGTCCTTCACTACTTTCCTCCTCTCTACGTGGCGCGCTTCTTTTTACAGCTTCTTCTACGTAAAAGCTGTAAAAAGCCACAGTATTTTACAGCTTCTTCTTTTTAGATTTGTCCCAACATTATTGCCTCTAATTGTGAGGGCAATAATGGGCAAATACGTTGTACCCAGTACAACGTAGCCACTCAGTGGTACGATGTACTGAGTAAAAAGGTTTATGGGCGGCTTGACAAGTTCCCGTCATCTACAAAGGTCTTACTAATTACGCACCAAAAACAAAAACAAAAATACTACACATATAGTTTGGTTTTAAGAATTTATGCAGCATTAGGGAGTTTTAGTAGATCGTTTTCAAAAGGCCCGCTACCGCTACAAGCGCGCGCTTCAGAGCATGCATCGGAGTGGCAGCGCGAGCTCCCGCTACGATTAGCGTGGCCTGAAAACACGACCTACTAAAACTCTCTATTGTAGCAATGGTGAAATAGTAACACAGAGGGTAAATAGTCGAATACAACTCCGTTATTCGTTACAGGCACGATAAGCATGAAGCTGCGATTATTTCGGTACTAGTAAGCTAGAATATTGATGTCTGAGATGATAAAGTTGTTATGT